>JAGGCT020000327.1:2500-23258 GCA_017654935.2 Phymorhynchus buccinoides | reverse complement strand
AGTCCCATCAGGGTCTTGTAAGGATTTTTCGAGACCATAGATCAGCTCCATTCCAGAGGAAAGGTAAATAGACCAAAAATATAATGGAAATGAAGGGTGGGGGATGAGAAAAAGAAGCGAGAAAGAGACAGAGAAGGAAAAAGACAGTGAACAAAAATACAATGCAAAAAGGAGGAAACTAAAGAAGAAAAAGAAACGAAAGAAAAAAAGCAGTGCATACTGTACAGCTAATTCTTCACCTTGGCTGGACACCACAGTGCTAACGGTGATCTTGGTCTTGTCGTAGCGGTCGAACACCTCTTTGTTGCCCTCGATGGCCTCCTTTAGCTTGCCCTCCAGCAGGTGGCGCTGAGCGTTGTACTGCGTCAGCACCTTGATCCCCTGACGCTCCACCTTCAGCTCGCGGAACATGCGCTTCAGGAAGGTGACGATCTCAATCTGGAAATAGTTAAAATACAAACCATTGCGCTTCAGGAAGGTGACGATCTTCTTCTTCTTCTTCTTCGATCGCTCAGTTTTCTGTCAATTATGAGTGCAGATGCGTCATGCTGCCGTTATGCGCCGAACTAAGAAATAGTTAGGCCCAGCAAGTCCGACTTCGGCTGGAGGAAATGTTTTTGAGTGTTTAAGCAAAGGGAAAACCTGGTCAGGGGGGTGGAGCTGCAGGTGCAGCTTTGGGGCAGCCACACCGACCTGGAGATCTCAATCTGGAAATAGTTAAAATACAACAGAAACAGAAAACCAGTCATTCAAAAACAGCCCGTGATAAAAAGGCATGGATGGCCTTTTTTAAACAGAGATCATTTTTAAAACTTAAGAACCTTGATTTAAACTTTGATTCAACATACTCTTCAGAACAAAACGAGTCAAAACTAACAGTAATCCAGAGCAAGGGAAATCCCTGAAAGTGTTATTTTCTAATTCTAAGATTTTGAGTTATAGAGATTGTTTTTACCCTCTGCCACATTCCTTGGATAGAGGGTTTATGCGATTGTCGTGTCTGTCAGTTTGCTGTTTTGTTACTTCGTGCTATTCATAAATGGACTGCTGTATAGAATCACTTCAACTTTTGTACAGTGGTATTTACCTGAAGGAGACGTTTCCCATCGAGCTTCAAGTCACAACGGCAGATAATAACCTTATTTTAAATATAACTCGACAGCGCTCTTGTTTTCTTTTGTTTCCTTAAACGTGCATTTTTTTTAATGTTTTACTATTAATCTCTTGTTCTCATTCTCACCACTTTGTCCGCTTCCAGAGCGTTGGACTTGGACCGCTCGTTGCCCTGGTCCGTGTTGACGGTCAGCATCTCCTCCTGGCCACACACGTTGACCAGCAGGTGAGGCACGGGCTGTTCAGGGTAGCCGGGCCATATGGGCAGCACCTCCCCTCTCCACAGCGTAGAGTAGCCTGTGGTCAGGTCCCCATCGTAGAACTCCTTGGAAGGGAAGGCGCAAATCTCTGGGTGCTGGAGATATACCATGAACCAAGAACTGTTGTTGGTGATCTCAGTGGCGTGAAATGCTACACAGGATGTAGTAGCCTAATATGTAAGTGAAGTGAAAACTGAAAACCGGACACATACGTACCTTACCCATTATGGCCAAATAGCATGAGAACGCAGAAGAATAAGAAGAATAAGTGACATTTGTGAATGTGCGTGCAGCCCTAGTGGTGGTGGTAGTAATGGTAGTGGTGTCAGTAGTAGTAGTGGTATTTTTAGTATTTACTGTGGGAGCAAAAACAGCATCACTGAAAAGTGGTAGTGGACATAGTAGCAGCATGCAGAGCAGTAGAGTATCAATAGCAACAATAGCATCACTGAAAAGTGGTAGTGGACAAAGTAGCAGCATGCAGAGCAGAAGAGTATCAACAGCATCACTGAAAAGTGGCAGTGGACATAGTAGTAGCATGCAGAGCAGAAGAGTATCAATAGCATCAATGAAAAGTGGTAGTGGACTAAGTAGCAGCATGCAGAGCAGAAGAGTATCAATAGCATCACTGAAAAGTGGTAGTGGACAAAGTAGCAGCATGCAGAGCAGAAGAGTATCAACAGCATCACTGAAAAGTGGCAGTGGACAAAGTAGCAGCATGCAGAGCAGAAGAGTATCAATAGCATCACTGAAAAGTGGCAGTGGACAAAGTAGCAGCATGCAGAGCAGAAGAGTATCAATAGCATCACTGAAAAGTGGCAGTGGACAAAGTAGCAGCATGCAGAGCAGAAGAGTATCAATAGCATCACTGAAAAGTGGCAGTGGACAAAGTAGCAGCATGCAGAGCAGAAGAGTATCAATAGCATCACTGAAAAGTGGCAGTGGACAAAGTAGCAGCATGCAGAGCAGAAGAGTATCAACAGCATCACTGAAAAGTGGCAGTGGACAAAGTAGCAGCATGCAGAGCAGAAGAGTATCAATAGCATCACTGAAAAGTGGAAAAGTGGCAGTGGACAAAGTAGCAGCATGCAGAGCAGAAGAGTATCAATAGCATCACTGAAAAGTGGCAGTGGACAAAGTAGCAGCATGCAGAGCAGAAGAGTATCAACAGCATCACTGAAAAGTGGCAGTGGAGCAGCATGCAGAGCAGAAGAGTAGTAGCAGCATGCAGCATGCAGAGCAGAAGAGTATCAATAGCATCACTGAAAAGTGGCAGTGGACAAAGTAGCAGCATGCAGAGCAGAAGAGTATCAATAGCATCACTGAAAAGTGGCAGTGGACAAAGTAGCAGCATGCAGAGCAGAAGAGTATCAACAGCATCACTGAAAAGTGGCAGTGGACAAAGTAGCAGCATGCAGAGCAGAAGAGTATCAATAGCATCACTGAAAAGTGGCAGTGGACATAGTAGCAGCATGCAGAGCAGAAGAGTATCAACAGCATCACTCAAAAGTGGCAGTGGACAAAGTAGCAGCATGCAGAGCAGAAGAGTATCAATAGCATCAACGGCAGTAAAAAATCAATAGCGTCATCAGACACCAATGCAATAAAAGAACTAGTAATGTTTTTCTCGACTAAGTCTAGCTACTGTAACAATCACCAATCACTGAGGAAATTGTGCCGTCATGGAACGTCTGGCAGTAGCATCAGAGGCAGCAGCATCCAAAGCAGAAGCATCAATTAGAACTAAGGGCACATGCACAGTAGATCCGCAATCCGCAAGTTCCGTACATAAACCCCATACACTTCTATAAGAAATAAGCGGATGGGATTACATATGGGTTTCCACATGTAATGGGCACACTTTTTCATATTTTGTACTTCCAGATTTGTTCTTGCAAATTGCGCATGGGTTTCCACACGGAACTTGCGCTTATATGTATGTGTGTGCCCTACACTTACAGTTCCTTAATTTTAAAAAAAAGACTGCTTACCATCCTGTATTGGATGTTGAGGAAGGTGGTGTGGTCGGGGTACCTCTGGAAGAGCCTCTCAAACAGGGACTTGTCCAGGCCCAGGTCTGCGGCGGCCTGGCATCGCAGGATGGGCCTCAGCTGCTTGTGGTCCCCAATCAGCACCACCTGCTGGGCATCCGTGCCCATCAGAGGCACCAGGCTGTGGGGCTCAGGGCACATGGCGCACTCGTCAATGATCAGCTGCCAACAGTCAGCGCAGTGTAGTTATATTATCAATAATATAATAAGTAAAGCTTATATAGCGCTCTTCGATCATAAAAAAATCATCCTCAGAGCGCTTTCCAAACATTACGAGAGAAAACTATCAAGAAGAAAAAAAACATGATTACAAAACAATATGAAAAAGTATATAAAATAAAATAATTTAAAAAATAAAAATAAAAATAAAAAAGAGCAAAAATATACTGGAGATTAAGGGAGGGGGATGAGAAAGAGAAGCGAGAAAGAGACAGAGAGAAGAAAAGAGACTGAACAAAAAACAATACAAAATATGTTTCATAGTTCAGTTCAGTTCAGTGGTTTCTTTAACGTCTGTTCACCATTGATGATATTAGACGAAAAATAAAAGAAGAAAACAATAGTAGTGATGATAATCTCTAACTAACAATTAATAACATAAGTGATAATTGGAACAATACAATTAACTGATTGAAATTGATAAAAGACACATCAAAGCAACTTTGCAACTTGGGATTGTGCAATTATAGTAGCAATATTAATGATGTAAGGGCTGGATAATATTTGACTCTCATTTTGGAAGTTGATAACGTCAATTGATTTGTCTCTATAAATTGGAGTTAAAATAGAGCATTCTATTAACAAATGGCGCACTGAGATAGGCATACCACACGTACACAAAACATTATTAGAATATTTAGTGTTCCATGCATCTTAGAAACATTACTACAAGTGCTCATCTAGCAACATGTTGTAGTTCTGGATGTGTTACTACAAAGGATTAGCTGCAGGCAATCGTCAGCAATTTATAGACATTGATGCAAATGATCAGCTGACACCAATCGGCAATTAAGATATATATTCATGCAAAACATCAGCTGCAAACAGTCAGCAGTTTAGATACAGTAGGGCAAGTGCTCAGCTTCAATCTTCTGGTAATCTGTATGCATTACTGCAAATGATGAGCTGCAAGGACTCAGTAGTTTAGATACTTTACTACACATATCCAGCTTCATCAATCAGACAATGATCCTCGAGAACCAATCAGCAATTTGAAAAATTATCCACTGCAAGCTCTCATGTCAGATGGCTCGTAATGCCAAAGTTGCCAGTCTGACTCCTGTTTGCATAATTTTGTTTCTGTGGGGAAAACATGTCACTCCTATATTCTTCGCTCCATTCAGAAGAAGAAGCTACAAATGGATACCTCACTTCCATTGACGTTAGACTAAAGCGTTGGAAGGAGAAGGGTATACTCCACTTTCCAGTACCAGGCCAAGACACACTGAACGATTAATTCACTGTCGCTATTGCCATAATACAGACAGGGAACCTTAAAAGTTACCCTGACGCTTGTGTTTACTTCTCCAGATGAACGGGTCTCCTCGTACACACAGAAAGACAGCCTTTTAAAGTATTTATCCCTCTCATTTTGCTCTGGTTCTCCAGAAATCCATACTCGTCAAAAGTCGGCGTGTTTATCCTTCTCGGAGATGGCGCGAGTCTCCCACGACCCATACTCAATGCACTGCAGTGACATATTTCTGCTCTTTAAAGTATGGGTCCTCCGTTTTCCGCGTTACATGGAGAAGTATGTTAAAATGACGTATCTAATTATTACTTTAGTTTTGAGCGTAACACCAAAATTTGCTGACATATGCCAAACTATGTTTTTAAAAAAATACCTAAAATGTTAAATATCATGCCCAATAGATCCTGGATATTAACTCATTTGTGCGTCTCATCTTGGAAAGACCATGAAGCACGGTTGTCGTTTAACTGAAAGAATCTGACTTCCAGAGTTTCCGCCAAGAAACAATCGCCGATTTGAGAAAGACAGCTTTTCAAATCAGAGCAAAGTGAGTGTGGTTTCGAAATCTCCGTCAAAACGGTGATTTCCTGGTGATCTCGACGTGTTTCTTGCAAAAACTCATCCATCAGGGTATCCCTGGAATTACATATTAATGGTCCCCTTGGTAGTAGTAAAATAAAATTGGAGCTATTTCCTTTGTTAATATTCTGACTCATTTTGGATTTCAAAACCTTCTGCAATATTTACATGGGTGCTCCTGGGAAATTTCGTGCAAACCTGCAAGGTCTGGGTCCAGGGGCCATTACAAAAGTTAACAACTTGACTTGTCAATCCTAAAAATATAACTTCCAGCACCTCCGCCAAAGGAATCGCCGATATTTATAATTATGTATTCATTTCTTTTAAATTCTACACATGAGTGTTGAAATCTCTGTAAACGTTTATAAATATGAAATGTTTTGCTTTTCAAATTCTCATAATCCGGCGAGGCCGGCTCCAGGCAATTAATGGTCCCCTTTGTATTATTTGTAAATTGCTAAAAGCAGGACATACTTTTAATTTCAACAATGTCTTTGTCTAACCTGGAACATGGTGCCCTTGACGCCCTCCACCACCTTCCTGTTGCCCCCCACGGCACAGGTGGCCAGCACCACTTCATAGTGCCTCAGCTCCTCAGTGCTGGCCTGGAACAGCAGGCGCCGGTACCTTTTCATCTGCTTCACCGTCACGCTGTGCACGTGAGGCTGCTGCCGGCACTGGTCAAAGTGCTTGTCAAACTCCGCTATCTCCTCCGCGTAAGGTTTGCCGTCTTGTCGGATGAGGTGGTGAAGAGCCATGTCCTGTTCAGAAACAAATAAAACCCACCAAAGTAGCGGTGATAAGCTGTGATAGTACAAACAGAAAGGCCAAAGCATTACAGGGATTTTTCCATGTATTTAAACAAAACAAAAACACCAAAGTAGCGGTGATAAGCTGTGATAGTACAAACAGAAAGGCCAAAGCATTACAGGGATTTTTCCATGTATTTAAACAAAACAAAAACACCAAAGTAGCGGTGATAAGCTGTGATAGTACAAACAGAAAGGCCAAAGCATTACAGGGATTTTTCCATGTATTTAAACAAAACAAAAACACCAAAGTAGCGGTGATAAGCTGTGATAGTACGAACAGAAAGGCCAAAGCATTACAGGGATTTTTCCATGTATTTAAACAAAACAAAAACACCAAAGTAGCGGTGATATGCTGTGATAGTAGTAACAGTACGAACAGAAAGGCCAAAGCATTATAGGGATTTTTCCATGCATTTTGATTTGATGCACTCTGTGTGTTCAATGCTAATACTGTTTCATCCTATGAAATTCATCGTTGCATGTGGAGGTGCCCAGGGACGTTTAAGGCAGCCTAACTATTCGCTTTTTTCTTCAATGGTGGGCAATGTACTATAACCGTGGTGCAGAGGCATGATGCATGTTGCATATGATGATGTCCATAATTGTTTTCAACGACAGCTAATTAACTGTAAACCTTTCAGCGACATGAAAGGTTGGCCATATCTAAGACATTGAACGGCCTGTGGAAAGGCAGAAAAAATATATCAACTATATTCACCTTTGCTTTCATAAGAGAATAATAATCTGACACTTGGATGAAAAGTTTCTGCATTGACAATGGGAATCTGAAACGTGATGTATCTTGGCATTAGCCTCTCACTGTATAAAAATCACCAATCCATGTTAGACATTGTATAATTTGTGTACGTGGTAAGATTTAACGTGGTGAAAGCCCTGACATGGCCTTAGTTGTCGACAGGGCTATGATTTTAATCTTAATGTATAATAATTATTTGTAAATTGAGTAACTCCATGTTTCGTTTCAAACCATCTATCTGTTAAATATTGTTTTTACATTTTACGTGAAACGTTCCTAGAGAAGCGAGAAACTAAATAAATCCATTGTGTACAACATGCCTTCGCACGACTAGAGTCAAAAGACAAAGCAATAAGGAATGAACACAAACGTCACCTGCAGTTCAGGATCACAGCGGAGATCCCGCATGCCTCGCAATGGTTTGATGTCTGCAAAGGGGCCAGGGTAGTCCTTGGCTTCAATGGCTGACCCATACACCCTCACCATCTTGGGACATTTCTCTGGGCCCAGCTTGAGCTTCAGCTCTCCTGCAAGAAGGTGGTTTTAATTAGTGTTTACAGGCTACCTGCTATTTTCTTAATTAAGCCGTAACCCGTCATGTCCTATAGCCTATTTCCAAACAATGAATTATGTAGAACATTTGGGAACGATATCACAAACCACTAAATAAAACTGGAACTATATAAAAGCCCGTTTTGTCTCCCTTCTGTGGTACACTGAAGAGACGGGCTTACAGCTCGAAACGTTTGTTCTTTCTCTTCAATAAAAGGGCCACAATCCAACCTGTTTGTTTGCTGTGGTATTTTCTATATAAAAGCCATTATTCAGAGTCACAGCCGTATTATTCATTCTGATGTTGTCTTTTCCTGTACCCTGTATCTTTACTCATTCAAGATCAAGCCGTTAAGAGACTGGAATCGTGTATTAGCTGATACCTGCAAAGTACTTTGAGTTGTCTCCAATATATGTGTTCTATGGAGAAGCCACTCCCGGACTGAATAGATATATCTTCAGACTAAGGACTGGACATTGCCCACTCCTGTCCCTTCTCTACAGCCTTACAATGTCCCACACAGACGAATGTCCGTGTCGTGCTGGTTCGCCGATCCCTGCAGGACTGTCCTTCCTTTTTTCAGCTTGAGACGCGAGACATGGCTGAGGCCTGTGGCGCTCAGGGACAAGCTGATGAGTTCCTCTTTTGGCAAAGGAACAAGAAAAGAAAAGACAAAGTCTTCACGGCAAGGATCTGCATTGTGCTAGTACTTTCAAGTTTTCGTTACGTTCTCCATATCAAAATAAACTTCACTAACAGTACAGCAGCATTATCTAAGGTGTAGGAACATTGAGAACATAGGCTGACTCACGGGCCACCAGGTCTACTGATTTGTTAGAGGGTCCACAGTAGAGCACTGTCTTCTTGCCCTTGCCGTCCGCCTGCAGCTGTCGGTTGATCTGACAGAACAGGTACACCAGCTTGATGCCCGTGTTCGTCTTGCCAGAGCCTACCATATATAAGACTAAAACGTTAGACTAGTCCTCATGTATGGTGTTCGAATGAATACCATGTATGGATAATTAGGTAAGTTGATTCAATATATACAAGCAAAATGTAGCTGGATTTTTCCCACTCTCTCCTGTCAACAAAACTGCAATGATTTGCAAGCAAGATATCTCTTCAAACTGAAAAGAAAAAAATTAAACAAATACAAAATGCACAAAAAAGAAAGAATCACACCAAATGCCAGTCGACTTAGGTTGCCACCAGTTAGAATTTCATGTTTTTAGTTAATATCGTAACGCGTTTGGGTGTCGAGTTACTGAATCAACATCTTTACCCTGGACAATAAGGTGCATTTCCAGTGCCTCCATTTAAATTAATGTGGTAGTGAACCAAGGATGTAAACAATAATGATACAGGCCAAAAGTCAAAGCTTCTTTTTTCCTTTCTGATATCTAACACAATATGTAAAGAATTACAAAAGCTAACAAAAAGTACATGTATGCAGGGCAAACCCCTAATTGTTTTTAGTAAAACGTAGTTCGTGGATTATCTGTATCAAACTGTGCATGTGCCTTCTTGTGGCAATTCCTTGCACATACACATGCTCCCCCACCCCCACGTGTCAACATTCAACTTCTTGAAGCCTGTTCCAATGACTGACTGACCTGGCGGACCCTGGATCATGCTGACACTCCTGGTCAGGGCTTTCTTGATGGCCACCAGCTGAGCCATGTTGTTCTTGGGCAGCTTCGTGCACTTGTACACCTCGTGATATTGGTCCTTTGAGCCCAGCACCAGATGATCTTCATCTGCGAAGGATAATTATCATGCATGACATAAGAAAGTTAAAATAACGAAGTCTATGATTTTGGGCGAATTATTCACCTTTGTTTCATGACAATGTCACCTCCATCTTGTAGCCAAAAGCAAAATATGCATTCCGATATTGAAAATGGCTGCTGTGCGATGTAAAACATCTGGCTAGTAATGGTTCATCAATAACAAATTGGATAGGGAACAAACGAAGGAAAGAATGACTTACCCAGTTTGGGAAGCTTCTTGCCGAACGCAATAGCACGGGCCAGCTTCCGTCCAGGGTCTTGGAGCCTAATGAGAATCTCCTGGGCTCTCCTGCATAGACAGTACAAATAATTTACACCCATCTGTTTGGGTTTTAGTCAGGTTTTGGGACTTTGATCAATATAATTTACAAACTTCTTTTGATATTTTATTCACAATCTTGGACAATGATCAATCATACAATGTCCACACAAAACATTAACAGATTTGCATCTTCCACACACCATACATGTAACTAATATTCATCAATGCAATATGTCTATATTATAATTACGTCTGGGGAACACGTGTGTCAGTGCCTGTGTCCGCATATTCACATGGGTAAATGTATAATTCCTGCATTGTGAAAACATGCGTGTCACACTATTCACTAATGTGAATGTTTGTGTAGGGAATGTGCAACGGTTTTCGGACGTTACTTAAGTGCTGCGGCATACACTGCAATCATCCACAATTTCAGAGCATCATCAGTGTGAAGTGGACCCAGTGACTGTTCTCCTAACTTGTTCGACTTAGTCTTGTGTAGACTTATGCGTGTGAAGGTGCATGTATGTCTAAGCATGTGTATATTAGTTAAAACGTTTTAACGTAACCACCTATCCTTTCAGTGCATCACCAAAATTAAATGGCCTCATTCACAATCCTCCTTCCCACTCACCTGTCCACCTCAGCCTTAGGCAGCAGCTCCACGGTCACACTGCCCCCCTCCTTCTTCAACAGCTGCGGGGGAGGGGGCAGGGGGCTGGAGGGGCAGAGGGCAAAGGTCACCCGCAGCTCCCCACCGTCGTCTCTCTTCTCCCCTTTGTGGAGCACATCCACCACACTGGCGTGGGACAGCCAGGTGAACTGCCTGTCCACCGCGTCCCCCAGCCCACTCTCCCTCCCCCTGGACAAGGTGACACTGTCGCAGGCCGTCTTGTATCGCAGACACAGGTAGTCCTGAGGGAAAGACATGTCCCTTTCACCATCCAGAGAAAACGCGTCGCTGACGCAATCATCGCGACTGGAACTGGCGCCGGACTTTCCACCAATCTCGATGCCCCGCGTGTAGCAGAAGGAGGCACTGATGGTGAAGCAGCCCGTGAAGGGCACGCTTTTGGAAGCCTGAGCTTTCAAGGTGACCTTCACGTTGTCGATGACGACGGCGCTGTCGCCATCCCCGGCACCCATGGCTGCCTCCATTTCCAGCAGCGGCATCCAGGCCTTGATGTATTCCAGGTAGCTGGGGAACTGCTGGTCGCGCGTGCTGCGCGTGGCGGGTCGGGTCAAGGTCAGTACGGGGGCTGAGACATGCAGGGTGCACGTGCACACGTTGCGGGCCAAGTGCACCAGTTCAATGCACGGCTTCAGCAATCCCCTGTTGGGTTCTGATGACATCTGCAGCTGGAGGATCTGTCCTCGCGTGTAGGTCCTGTGGAAATGAACGGGGTGCTGAGAGACTTTCCAATCCCCTTTTTCTGAAGACATGAACTCCACTTCCAACTGGCCTCTGCTCCGTGGCTGTGGCACCCTGTCCCAGGACTGATCGTCGTCTGACAACAAGGTTCTCACAATCCTGGTCCAGTCCTGCTGTTTGACAGCCACGCTCAACAGGTCTGGGGAGAGAGTCATGACCATAGCAGAGTTGGGTGGGCTGCTCTGAGCTTCTTCCAAGTGCTTCCGGACGAGGACGAGACTTCCAGGACATGTGCCTCTGTTGTCATAGAACTTCCTGCTCCACTGGACCTTGACCTGGTCAACCTTCCGTGCGGTGTCTGTGGTCAGTTCCGGCTGACTACTGACGCCCAGCACGCTGAAGGGGACCTGCTGCTGGCGGTCCTGCACCCTGTGCAGTGAAGGCACCATCATCGTCAGCTGCTCGTCGTCCACCCGGTCCACGAAACTCCTGAACACCAGGGGCTGACGCAGCAGCTGTTCAGCCAGCCTGAGGGCCAGGCACCCCTTGGAGAAGGCCTTCTGCCTGGAGGTGGCGCTGTTTATGCGGTGGCACAGCGCGGTGACCTCGTCAGCACTGCAGCCCGGGGCCTTGCCGTCCAGAGCCGCGTGCAGGACACGCTGCACGTGCAGGTCGGCGTACCTGCGGATGGGGGAGCTGAAGTGGGTGTACACGGGCAGGGACAGGCCGAAGTGGGCCAGGTCCGGACCGTTGAGGCCGTAGGCACACCTGTACTGGGCCGACTCCATCAGTTCCATCCAGCTGCTGGAGGCCAGCCACTGCAGAGGGTGCAGAGCGTCCGTGAAGGCCAATCTCCTGGCCTCCTCCACCTCCCCTTCCTCCAGGTGACGACACAGCCGCTCCCAAATCTGGCGCTGAACTATGACATCAGGCCGTGAGTATGGACCAAGGGCAGGGGAGGGGTTGAGGACAGACAGCTGTTGCTGTGGAGTGACTTGCTTTCCCTGCAGCTGCATCACCAGGTCGGTCACCTGGCCCTCCTTGTCCCGCCACTGGGCCAGCTCCTCAAAGCTGGGTGCCTTGTGGCTGCGCACGATCAGACTGTCCCGGTACAGGGGCCTCTGCTTCAGATAATGGGCCACATGATGGTTGGTCAGGATCATCAGCTCCTCGATCAGAGCGTGGGCGTCAGGAGCGTCGTTCACCTCCTCCATATCCGGCAGTCTGGGGTCCTCGAAGGGAATGAAAAACACTGATTCTTTTAGTCGTTTTTTCCGCAGCTTGGAGGTGATCTGGTGAATCTGCCGTATGTCTTCTTGAATGGCGGGATCCACGTCATTTTCCATTTCTCCTTCAATGACTCTCTGCGCGCCCTTGTAGGTCAGCTGCTGACTGGATCTGATGACCGTGCGCCTGATCTCAGGGTCGTCCACTTGCTTTCCCTCATGGTCGAAGGTGAAGAAGACGGAGAAAGCCAGGCGCTGCTGGCCCGGGAGGAGGCTACACTTGCCGTGGCTGAGAGGCTCTGGCAGCATACAGTGGGGTCGTCGCTGGAGGGGGTAGAAGGTCACGGCCCTTCTTCTGGCCTCCTGGTCCACACCGCTGTCCCGCTCTACCACCGCCGCCACATCAGCAATGTGCACGCCGACCACAACGTGCTGACCCTCTTTCCTGACGCTGATGGCGTCGTCCAGATCCTCGGAGCCAGGCGGGTCGATTGTGAACAGACATTCTGCAGTCAGGTCATCACGCCTCATCAGTGAGGCACAGCTCGCCTCCATGACGTTCTTCGTGTGCTCCACAGCTGAGCGCGGGTAGAACTTGGGCACACGCTGCTGCAGTTGTAGCACCTGCAGTCCTCCGGCGTAGTCCCTGCCTCCCATGTGGGCAGCCAGCACGGCCCCCAGCGGGTAGATGCTGCACTGCCTCCAGGCCAGGAGGACCACCTTGAACACGAACTGCTCCCTCTGCTCAGGCCGCACATCGCGAAACCCTTGGTGCTGCACGCGGCCATCCTCAGTAAAGGTCTTTATTTCGATCCTGTTCTTCAGCAGCATTGGGTATTTGTTCCTGACTGTGTCATTCAGAACGTGGATTTTGGGAACCGTCTTGCACAGCGGTTTCATCAGATGTCCCTCAGTTTCATCCAGGGTGCAATACAACACAGGGTGTTCGATATTGTTGAAGTTGACTCTCTTCAGAAGCCCCACGACCTTTCCATACACTCTGTTGTCCCTGGGTGCGTCTGCCTGTGCGGCACTCCTTCTGTCTTGCTCGGGAAAAATTTCCACCACCACCTCATCATCCATGTAAGTTCGCCCTGCCTTAGAGCGACCCTCGATACGAATCTCTGAGATCTTACTGTCCTTGTCCAGCACTTTAGCAACAGCCAGGTGGGCCCTTTCGATCTTCAGCTGACAACGTTTGAACCTTCGGGGTTCCACCTTCAAATGTTCCTCTGCATTTGGGAGCCAGTCTGGGTAGAAGGCTCTTCCTTTACCGCCCCGTTCAAAGTAACTGGTTTGTCTGTCTGAGAGAACGACCTCCTCTTCATCCTCAACCTCCCGCCCTTCCGCTAGAGCCTGCTGGCTCTTTTCAAACCAGTTGCCCATCTCCTCTTCTTCGTTTCCTTCCATGAAAGACACCGGATCGTCGATGTCTTCGTCTGAGGAATAGTACAAACGGAACTCTCTTCCTGTTGCAGCATCTTCGTCTTCTTCATCTTCTTCAGAATCATCCCAATCCACAGAGGAAAGAAGACTCTCTCTAGACGAAGCGACTGAAGCACTGCTGTTCGCTTGCTCTCTGGAATAACTACGGAAGCTGGCTGGAAAAGTGCTGCCTGTGGAAAGAGGGGTTGTTGAAGACTGTGCTGAGGGACCCACTTCTTTCCTCCTGTTTCTGAACGAATGTGGCGAGACCCCAGTATTCGACAGCGAAGGTGAAGGGGAGGCTGACGGTGGGGGTGCTTCACCCTTCTTGGGATAAGACACGCTTTTGCCTGAAAGTAGGAAAGAAAATTATCATGTACTCATTATAAATCTACACACATTATTTATTGTCCGTCACCGAAGGTGATCGGACTTTGCGATGGGCTGGTTTGTCTGTTTGTTTGTTTGTTTGGTTGTTGTCCGTCACCGAAGGTGAACGGACTTTGCGATGGGCTGGTTTGTATTTTTGTTTGTTTGTTTGTTTGTTTTTTGTTTTTGGGGTTTTTTTTCTGTCTGTCCCAAGGATATCTCCCGAACCGCTTGACCAAATCGCGTCAGATTTTGTGTGAAGGTGTGCCTCCTTAATAGGAAGAGATCGGCGCAAACCAGTTTGCCGTCGTGACCTTGACCTTGACGTACTACCTTGAAAACCAAAATCTATTTTTAGCCATATCTCGGGCACAGATCGACATAGGATGTTTAAACTTGGCATGAAGGTGGTTTGGCTTATGCCCGTTCTGATGATGGCATACCGATCAAGGTCAAGGTCAAGGTCAAAAAGATCGCTGGAGCCTGAATGTAATGGGGTGGTAAGGGGGTAAAGGGATAAGGATAGGGAAGAGTTGATGAGGGATAAGGATTGGAGGGTGAAGATAGGCACACTCCGCACAGACCAGGAACATATAGAGGAAACCAGACAGTTGTTTGACTTTGTTTATTCACTAGGAAAGACTAAAGAAGACATAGGAAGACAGTGCAGCAAAGACATCCTGCAACAATATAAAATATACACACATAAATATAAACAAGAAATAACAATGATTAGGTATGACTGTAGGCCTTGTGCCATAGCACTCAATGTTAAAATAACATGAGGTAATAGATAGTCACAGCAGTGGAAGGAGCTCACTTTATGACTTAAATGGCATGATTAAACTGACACTGACACAAGCCTAGCTGGGTTTGGAAACATAACATAGGTCGGTTTTACCTGACCCTATGCTTGCTTAACTCATAAACAAACATTTGAGTTCATGTGAGTTAACCCAAACCAAGTATTGTAACACTGACATCATCAGATGCCTAAACAACCGTTAACAGCAGTGTCTTTTGTGTGTTGATCTAGATCAACCGGCCAAGTTATGTCACCTCTTATCTTTATAAAACCTATTTTATCAAAGCCATCCTTTCATAATGTTGTTACTAAACAACTCTTTCAATGTCCTACATACAAAGTAGCTACTTTATTTGACGTCAAAACAGAACATTTGAGGAAAGCTACACCGACGCTGTGTCAACGTCACAATCCGTCTGCTAGGCAATGACAGCTAGGCTTGTGTCAGTGTCAGTTTAATCATGCCATTTAAGTCATAAAGTGAGCTCCTTCCACTGCTGTGACTATCTATTACCTCATGTTATTTTAACATTGAGTGCTATGGCACAAGGCCTACAGTCATACCTAATCATTGTTATTTCTTGTTTATATTTATGTGTGTATATTTTATATTGTTGCAGGATGTCTTTGCTGCACAGTCTTCCTATGTCTTCTTTAGTCTTTCCTAGTGAATAAACAAAGTCAAACAACTGTCTGGTTTCCTCTATATGTTCCTGGTCTGTGCGGAGTGTGCCTATCTTCACCCTCCAATCCTTATCCCTCATCAACTCTTCCCTATCCTTATCCCTTTACCCCCTTACCACCCCATTACATGAAAATCGGAGGGTCATTTTTTCTCCTTCTGTCTGTCCCAAGGATATCTTTCGAACGGGTTGACAGAATCACGTCCAATTTTGTGTGCTGGTGTGCCACCAGGAGAGGAAGGCATCCGCGCAAACAATTTTGCCGTCGTGACCTTGACCTTGGCGTACGACCTTGAAAACCGAAAATCTTTCAGGGGCCATAACTCCCACACCGTTAGTGTTAGAGTCTTCAAAGTTGGCATGAAGGTACTTTGGCTTATGCCCGTTCTGATGGTGGCATACCGATCAAGGTCAAGGTCACGGTCCAGGCGATCAGTAGGCCTTGAAAGTGGTAGAGGTCTACACATTGGGTTTTAAGCCATATGTTCCACATTGGTACTTGACAGAAGCGCTTCAGATTGTGTGTGGTACTGTATACCCTAGAGAAGAAAACATCCGAGCATAAATTATCACCATGCTGACCTTGACCTTGAAGTGTGACCTTGAAAACCGAAATTTCCTTCTTTGCGCTATATGTTTCTTCTTCAAGCTGTATCTCGTGAACTAGAAGACAGAATCCCTTCCAATTTTGTGTCAGGATGTGACACTCTACGGGGTGTCGCAAGTGCGTGGCATTGCTGGTGACGGACATGTCTGCCGCTCGGCGACGCCCTTGTTTATTTATTTATTTATTTTGTTTGTTTGTTTCTTCATTTATTTATTCATTATTGGCATTAGGTATCTTCTGCTCACGGAGACTCGTCTCTGAAATTCCGGTTGCTCCTACCTGAAGAGCGTGTCGCCGCCAGTACAGCGGAACCCATGATCGAGTACAAGATTTCCGCTCTTAGCTTTGCTGTCATTTCTGGCTCTGCTCCTAGTTACCTGTCTGATCTGCTTCACACTTACACACCCTCTCGTCAGCTCCGTTCTTCCTCTGATTCTCGTCTTTTGCAGCTTCCCCTGGTTAAAACAAAAACTTACGGTGAAAGATCCTTTTCTTTTCAGGCCCCAGCTACTTGGAACAAACTACCACCATCTCTCAGACATTCCAACTCTCTGTCAATCTTTAAGGCCAATCTGAAAACACACTTCTTCTCTCAGCAATAATGTTCGCAATCTCAGCATCACTTATTGAAATGCTATGGGTCTGCGTGAATGATGTGTGTGCGGATGGGGAGGAGAGGATTGGGGAGCGCGCGCGCGCGTGTGTGTGTGTGTGTGTGTGTGTGTGTGTGTGTGTGTGTGTGTGTGTGTGTGTGTGTGTGTGTGTGTGTGCGTGTGTGCGTGCGCGTGTGCGTGCGCGCGTGTGTGCGTGTGCGCGTGCGTGCGTGTGTGCGTGCGTGCGCGTGCGTGCGTGTGTGTGTGTGTGTGTGTGTGGACCCGTTTGTGTGTTATGCGTAGATGCATGTTTTTATGTCTATGAATATGTCACAGCGTGAGGGTGAGGGTGGGTATGCGAGCGCGTCTGAGTATGTTTGATATGTCTGTAATTTTGTATGTGGGGTGATTCTTAGTTTTTGTAAAGCGCCATGAGTAGTACACCTAGAATGCGCGCTATATAAATATTCTTTATTATTCTTATTCTTCTTCGTATTATTTTTTTGGGGGGAAGGAGGGGGAGGAAGGGGGCGGATTTAAGAAACTTACCTATAAATGAGGCTTTATACTGAAAATTATCTGCCCCTGTCTCGTGCACTGAGATGCGTGCGCCACCTACATAAGATTATCGTCCTTGCCTGTCATGAAGCAGAAGTGCATTCACATTAATAAAGAAAATTATCTGCTCCTAACTCGTCACTAGGTGGCATAGGCAGTTCAGGCCTACAATTATCGCCCTTTCGTGTCATCAAGAAGTAGAATAAAGCCTGATTTGGTTCATGCCACTTAGCGGGATTTCTCCCTGCTGTTATCGTCTTTCACCTGCCGTGGTTTGTTACGAGCCGTAAAGTGCACAGGTCAGACTTGCTTTAACTCCCCATCCAAAAGACCCAATGCTCAGGTCGACTATTATTTATAGACTATAATGTATAGCTGTTTTTTCTGTTCCATGTCCATTCTCACAAAGGGTGACAGTCGGTTAAACACCAATTAACTCCATGTCTTCAAAGTATTACTAAAATAAACCCCTCACTGTTCACATTTCATACAATTCTGGTCATAACGTCTGCACAAAGTCTGTTTAAAATGAACATTCAATAATAAATGTCAATGAAAATCGTTCCCTGAATGTCAATCAAAATTAACTTCAAACGCAAAAGGACAATTCTTTGGGCGTTATTCAAACCATCCACAAAAAGGATTTAACCCCTTCATCTCTTTTTCAGTTTGGTTATTTTCTTCAGTTATGGTGTTCACAGACAAACATTCACACAAACATGCTAATGCTCCCCCAAAAAACCTCATTAAAAGAAATGAGTGATTTAAAAATGAAAAAAAAGAGGAGGGAACTTACGTTTCTTCCTCTGATACTTCGCCATCTTTCTGGAGATATGCTTTTCGCGAGCAGCATCCTGAACCTCTGTTCTGGACTGTGTGGAAAACACAATATGCAACGCCATTTGTAAGAAATGTTCATGGCAATTCTTGCATTATAAGGAGAGTCGAGAAATCATGTTGAGATCATACTAGTTTTATGGATAAAAACAACAACTGTACTCAATATGATTTATTAACAGACTAGTGTGTGAAAAAGAGCAGATAATTATAATATTTCGCAGAGTCTACCAATAAAGAAAAACTATTTTTCGGATAGTATTTTACTAAGGTGACACTTTTTTTTCCAAGATTGACACCCATGCGCCTTATAATATGACTAATAACATAGACAGTAAGAAAAATATGATAACAAAATCTGAATTTTGGGTGCAGTTGCGGTTTATAATAATCAGCCTTGTAGTCTGAAAGATGCGGGTACCTACTCTCTAAAATTTGCTAGTGGCTTGGCTATTGCATGTGTACACACTATGCTCTATATGTTGCGTTCGCTTATAATCTACGCACATAACTGCATATTCGCTTGATATGATCTTATTTAATCGATCCAATTCATTTGACATATCTATCAATACATGCTGCAGTTTCATAATGACTGGATAAAGAAGGCAACTACGTTCTTCAGCTAACCAGCTTGGAAAGCTAAACTTTACAATGGTAAACAATAATGAAGAACTCACACTCTCACACACACACACACACACACACACACACACACACACACACACGCGCGCACACACACACACACACACACACACACACGCACACACACACACACACACACACACACACACACACACACACACACACACACACACACACACACACACACACACACACACACACACACACACACACACACACACACACACACACACACACACGCACACACACACACACACACACACACACACACACACACACACACACACACAAGAAAAGCAAAATTGTATATTCAATGTTTCATCTGAAAATACACATCAGGGCTCCCAGGGACCCCCATTTGGGGGGTCTATGAAGCACTAAAATTCTAAAGGACCCTCTAAAAGAATGTGCAGGGGGTCCCAGGGATGCACTAGAAAAATTCTTTTTAGCATTCGCAATGCCACTGGGACCCTCTATCCCGCCTCTAGGACCCTCTATACTGTAAGTGAAGGAGTCCCTGGGACCCCTTGTTTTGCGGGACGATTGGGAGCCTTGCACATTTTGACCTGACTTGATCTGACACACACAGACCTACCTGAGTGGACGCAGCATGGGTGTCCTCTAGCCACTCCGGATCGGGTGGTGCTCGGTGGTCGCTGTGGGCAGAACTTCTGTTCTTCAAGGTCTTCTGCAGGCCGTCTATCAAGTCTTCCAATGCTCGTTGTTCTTCTGGGGCCTTTGTTACAGGCAACCGAAAACAATACAAAATGTTTCATAACCATGACAAAACTAACAAATATTTGTTTCAGTTATCTATTGATTTGAGAACCCGTAACAGCGAACTAAAAATACTAACCCAATACAGTAGAACGAACATAATAAACTTCTTTTCTAACAGTCACTCAATCACTCAGAAATTCAATTATGATTAATGCACCAATGATTGCTCAAAAAGCGTCACAGCTACGCCAATCTAATTGAAAAGCAAAATCATGAAAACAAACAATCAAAAGGAAGGGCACATCAAGAGGCCGCGAGGCCTGGCTGCCCTAAAGACCTGACCTGACCTTTAGTGTGTAAAACTATTAATACGTACGTAGAATGCATGAATGTGTAAGTGAATGCATGGCAAACTGTAAAAAAAAAAGGCATGTGTAAGTGAACACATGCATGGCTAAACGTGTAAAAAAAAAGGCATGAAATACACAGACTGAAGAGAGAGAGAGAGAGAGAGAGAGAGAGAGAGAGAGAGAGAGAGAGAGAGAGAGAGAGAGAGAGAGAGAGAGAGAGAGAGAGAGAGAGAGAGAGAGAGAGAGAGAGAGAGAGCATAATTAATGTAGTCCTTTAATGACGAAGCTTAAAGATGTTGGCTTTCAGCTGATGTAGCAGTTGATGTAACAGTTATGGACAATACAATCATGCCGACTGGGGCTACTTACTGCATCTCCCCTGAGAGCTGCACTGGCATAGTCCAAGGCCTTGTCAAACTGTCCACAGCTGTGCAGGAGGCAGGCATACACGTAGTTGTAACGCGTGGCTAGCTTAGGGGGAAGTCTGTCAGGACTCACTGCAAAAAGCAATGTTTAAAAAACGTAAGAGTATTGCACAAAGACCACACGCACACACACAACACACATATGCACGCACGCACGTACGCACGCAACTACACGCACATATACAGACATGCCCACTGAGCGAAGCTCATCCAAGATTTCTTTAGTTCAATGGATGGAGTAGTCTTGACGGTTTAGTCCCAGAAATGCCGGTTTGGATACTACAGACGGCAGGCTTAAAGGCAGTCCATTTCAGTGCCTTGTTCTCATCATGTTGTCTTTATATACTGGGAAATTGACAGAAATAACTAGTAATCCCCAACCCCCACGCCCTGTTCCCTGTCTAATGTAATTTCCAGTGCCTATATTGTCGTGTGGTCAATATATTGTGGAAACGACGGGACAGAAATAACCCCTGACCCCCAATCCTGGGTCCA
>JAGGCT020003278.1:5000-14636 GCA_017654935.2 Phymorhynchus buccinoides | reverse complement strand
GTAACGTGACAAGCATTCCAAAAGGAATACTAATTCGAGTGGTCATATGAGCCCGACTGAAATGCACACACACACACACACACACACACACATTTGGTGCAGGATCGTCGACACGACGCGATACTTGTTGCTGTGTGTTTAATGCATTTGTGTGTAGTTTGACCGAAGGGACTATACTGAAATTTGTATGAGTGTTGAGTGTTGTGTCCGTGCTTACGAAGGGGTATTCCGATTGCAAATTGGACAATTAGAAGGTTAGTAATTAACCGATCAAAATTAGTACATACAATGAAGAACATTGAAATGCAAAAAGTAATCACGTCCGTGTTCCATGTGAAGGAAAGTGGGTCAACTGGTTTTCGTCGTGCACGTGAAATTGCTTCGACCTCCGACCTCCAGCAGTTGTCTCCCCTTTGTTTACATCTCGACTTCTAACGTGTGTGCTAAATGAAATACTGCCTACCATAGGCGCTTTTTAGAAGAACACTGTTTTGTAAAAAACAAAACATATTTGGTGAATGTCTACATGTGTATGATGGGGTTTTAAAATGTAGGATAAACACAGTTCAAGGTCCGGTGTCTGTGCAACAAAGCGGAATATGGATGAAAAGAATGAATGAAATTTAACGTAATGGATTTTCTGTAGTAGACATCAACAATGGACGAAACACCAGATGGTGCAGAATGCAAACTCCAACCAACCTTGGATTCTATACAGAAACGGTTTTCGTGCTCTGTCAATGAATTGGCAGTATGGAGAAACTGTATATTCTACCGATACTCCGCTATTTCAGAGGAAGGTGTAAAGATTTACACAACAGACTTTGGCTCCGACAACAAGGTACTTTCCCTGCCCCTATGGATCGATTATCCTATCCCAGCAACTCTCAGTAGGTCGGTGATCCAAGTCTATGTTGATAATTCAAAGAGAATTACGGTGACTCTGTACTTCAACAAACAGAACTCAGGCACCTTACTATGTCAAGGACATGACTGCCAGCGGTGGGACAACGAGGAGTGTGAAGTTGTCAAGGACCTGGTGTCAGATTTCTGCCAGTCTGACGACGTGCAGCGCTTGCAGTCTGCACTCCTTGCCCACCCCGTGACCTTCCTGCAGGACATGATGGAGAGCGTCCAGCTCTCTTCTCCTTTGCCTCCAACAACTGTGCTTAACGCCCCACTCGTCGCTAGTGTCAGCGCAGAGAACGACACCCAGCAAACCGGAGCTCTAGATCATCAGGAAGACACCACCGCTGAAACGGAATTACATGAAAGCTCTTCAGCGGAAACTGAAACGAAAACCACCATTGACCCTCAAGATGACGCAAACACTGGTCAAGCCACTCCTACTGTTCATCAAGAAGAGTCATGTGCTTCAAGAGCTTCTTCTCCTTCTACGAGACAACACCGACAGAGGAGATCAAATAAACGTCTCAGAAGAAAAATTCTAGTTCCAACACGATTATTTGATACTGCCAACCAAAAGCTTGAGCTACTCGAGGAAAACCAAGACATCTTTGCTGCTGAGCTTAGTGATTTTCAGAACTTACTGACTTCCCATCTAGAAGACATGAAAACATCGATAAAAAAGGAAATCAAACACCATGTTACTCAAAACACTGCCTGTCTTCATGATGCAATGAGAAATCTCAGCGAGCAGATGTCCGTGCTGGAAAGTTGTGTAAAAACGGTAAGCAAGGAGAATCAATCTCTCAAGACGCAGATCGGTAACCTTCATTCAAAAATAAAGGTACTGACTGAAAAGCCTCCCACGCAAGACTTCTCAACCCAATATGAAACCCAAATGCAACCGGACCAGTCTGACGAAAGAGAACGAGAAGTAAGCATTGCGGATGACCTTTCTTCACCTTCCAAATCAGACCAAGGCAAAGCGATCACACGCAGCCCTGCCGCTTGCTCTGATCACCCATCACAAGATCGAACCACCAAGAGTCCTGCCATGAACACTTCTCTCGCCTCGGTGTCTACACAGAACCGCTATGAAGTGTTAGGTGAAGAGAATTCCAGCAGTGGAAAACAAGAAGATGAGGGTCAAGAGCAGCAGCTTGTGGACAGCAGAGACAACAATGGCCCCAAGCAAGGAATGGGCACACCAGAAAGAACCCCAGAACAGATCTTAAAGGACATTAACATTCCTGACAACGCCTCATCCCTCCTCATCGGCGATTCCATCCTGAGATTCATTGATCCCAGACGTTTGGGTACCGAAGAAGATCGCCTGTTTAAAATATGCATTCCTGGATTGACAGTGCAGCAAATGACCCAGTGGCTCCGCTCTCTGACTGACCCCCTCACCCACATCCATCACGTGATCGTCCACATTGGGGTGAATGACTGCCCAGCTGGTCCTGTTTCCACCCAGCAATGGACGGAGCTGATCCGTCTCTGCACTGACTGTTTCCCCTCAGCCCGCGTGTCTTTCAGCACCATCATTCCAGCATGGGGAAAACACCAGCTGAACAACACTATCTCCCCCTCTAACAAGGCCTTGAAAGCAGTCTGCATTGCCTCCGAGGTTAACCTCATTGACAATCGTGATACATTTGTTACTGAAAAAGGTTTTCTTAGTGCTAAAGGGACAGCCAAACTGGCCGTGAATTTCATAAAGCAGCTACCCCGCTTCTTCCGAAACAACAAAACCCAACATGATGAAGAATCAAGTCAAAGAATTCAGCCTGCGACTGAGCAGCAATCAGACCAGGGCTTCAGAGATGCCCAGACTGCTCCTCACAATGACAGGAGCAGCAGATGTCATGACCAGGGTCCAGGTCAGTTTCCTGGACGTGGTGGCCATGTCTCAGGCATTCCACTCGTATCTTCCTTGGTCCACTACCCCATGCTACCGTCCCAGAGACGTGATGACCCAGTCAACACCAGGATGTATCCTGACCTGCCTGAGGATGCTGCCTATGCATGTCCTGCTGCGGCCCAGCAGCGGTGTGACGTCACGGACCACGCCTTTCAACCTGCTGCCAACCCTCCGCCCCAGGACAGCAGAAACAGGCCTGCACATCAATTCGGCGATGCCCCCTACTCCCTACCCCCCAACCCCCCCCATTATTCATTCCTAGAATCCTATCCCTACCCATCTTCCTCACATTTCATTCCACGCCATTATCCTTCCCGAGGATCTAGATGCCCCTCTTCAGCACACCCACTCCCTTTTCTACACTACCCCCCTCCCCAATGCCCCCCTCCCCAGAACACCCCTCCTCAATACCCCCCTCGACAGTACTCCCTACCTAATAACCCCCCTCCTCAGTACCCCCAACCACACGATGGGGACCCAGCCATCCCAAACCATCAAGGCTGTGTCCAGGATCCGGGTGTAGCTGTGCCTGCACCCAACACCTGGCGCCCTGATCCCGGGCCGCCCCCACCTGGGACAGTACGCCCTTCAGCTGCTGAATGTGGCGTCCCAGCTTCTCCACCAGCAACGTCCACACTAACGTCATGAGCAGTGTTGTGAATTGAAGCGGAATGTCGCCAGGCTCGTGTGTTTAGCATCATTAATGCCTTGAAAATAGCATATAAAAACAGAGAGAGAGAGAGAGAGAGAGAGAGAGAGAGAGAGAGAGAGAGAGAGAGAGCGTGTGTGTGTGTGTGTGCGCCGCGCGCGCGCGCGCGCGCGCGTGTGTGTGTGTGTGTGTGTGTGTGTGTGTGTGTGTGTGTGTGTGTGTGTGGTGTGTGTGTGTGTGTGTGTGTGTGTGTGTGTGTGTGCATAAGAGGATGATGATCTTCATTTCCAGAACAAGGCGTTCAATACTTTTCATGGATAGACATTGCATTGCAGTGATTGACATCCATAAACAAACAAGGTCTTCAAAATCAAGGTTCTACGTGTTTTCGTATAAACAGCTTGACACATTTGCTTGAGTACTGCATATAACATTACATACTGAGTGAATACATGTGCGTGTGTGTGTGTGTGTGTGTGTGTGTGTACATACATTGTGTCAATGGCAGAGTGTTGTCCCATGTTAGCATCGAACAATATGTGATTCACTTCGCAAATATATTATGTTTTAAATTATCCTTTGATGTTACTCACAATATATGTTTTAAAATTTTGAAACTATACTATAAACATGTGCCTATGCAGACCTACTGTCATTTATTTTACATAACTGTTCAATTAGGTTTGTATGTGAGGGCACACAAGCGCTTGTGTTCTGGTGTGAGTGAGTGAGTGGGGGGGGGAGGGGGGTACGTGTACGTGCGCGCGCGCGCAAGATAAAAATATAGCAAATGGGTAATTGATCAAAATGCAAAGCGAGTCTCGGCGAAATTTTTGAAATCTCGCTAATAAGATTTCGATTCAATTGAGGATTTTAATTTTTTAATTTTTTAAAAACCATTTTAGCTACAATGTTTGTTTTCCCCTTCACCATGTAAGTGCATGGCATAGAGATCGATTGTTGTCGCTCGTATGCATGTGCACAAGTGTGTGTGTGTGTGTGTGGGGGGGGGGGGGTGTTTGTGTGTGTGTGTGTGGGTGTGGGTGTGGGTGGGTGTGAGAGAGAGAGAGAGAGAGAGAGAGAGAGAGGGGGGGTGAGAGGGTGGTACATGTGTGCGTGAAAACTGGATATCGGACCTTCGGAACCTAGATTTTGACTTGATTGATTGGGTTTGTTGGTTGTTAAACGGTTTGATAGACAACTGACTGGACCAAACTTGAATTTTGTATTGCAAAATAACTTTATCTTTCTTTCGTTTGAAGAAAAAGTGTTTGTTTTTGTCCTCATATTTCACGTGTTTGCATTAACGTTTTCCTTGTTTCTATTTTTTGGGGGGTGTTTGATTTGTGAGATAGTGTGAGACAGGAATAGAATAATCTAATTGTATTAAAGTGCCCTTTTTTGTCTTGTACACGATCATTTGGTAAAGTCGTGAACTATTTTGAACACGCTTGTCTCAGATGATTATTATACAGCAAGTGTTTTCATACTCTTTGTAGATATCGTTTCGCATTGGCCCGCTGCTGTTTTTATATACGATTGCTTTCTTCGGCTCTGTGTTGCCGCTATTATTGTTATTGTTTGTATAAATCATTTTCAATTGTATCTTAAGACAGTGTATTATTGGATGAATTTTTATAGGTTTGAATAATGTGTACTACTGTAGACACGTGGCCAGTTAAGCATGGATTACGTGTTGGTTACCTTAATATTAACAATGCCAGGAATAAGACAGATGACATTGGCACGATCCTTCATAACAATGGTAACAGTTTTCATCTGTTTTGTCTGGCAGAATCTCGATTATCATCAGAAATATATAATACAGATATAGATATGCCAGGCTATCAGATAATGAGATTAGACCCACATAAACCGAAATCTACTGGTTTACTCTTATATTTTGCTTCCTCGTTAAATTGCAGAAAACTTGACAACGTTAATAATGAATTTGTTGAATCAATATGGATAGAAGTCACTCTAAAGAACAATAAACCATTAGTAATAGGATTTGTGCATAGAAACCCATCAGAAACAACAGTCTGGTATGATCACTTTAATTCTTTAATGGATGAAATAACAATGTTTGATCATGAAACAATTGTGCTGGGAGATTGTAATATTGATTTATTGAAACCCAGACCCAAATGGTATCATATTGATAGTCTACATGGATTCGAACAATTAGTAAACTTACCAACCCACATAACTGAAACATCTAAATCATTGATTGACCATATCTATGCTAACAATAAACAATCCATTATTGAACTGTGTGCTCCTCCTTCTGGCTGTAGTGATCACAATGTCATATGTCTTACCTGGTATAAAACACACATCAAAATTCCAAAGGTAGGACACAAGACTATATATTATAGAAGTTTAAAAAAATTTAATGAACAAGATTTTCTCAAAGACCTTGCAAATGCTCATTTAGATTTCATATATCAAATCAGATATCCTAACCAAGCAGCTGAATTTTGGATAAATACATTTATGTCAGTATATGATAAACATGCCCCGTTCGTTAAAAAAAGAGTCAGGCAAGAAACCAAACCGCCATGGATTAGTAAAGAAATAGATGATGAAAGAAATAAACGCGATGATCTCAGCAACCATGGCACAAAATAGCAATTTACAAAACAAAGAAACAAAGTTAATACCATGAAGCGTAAAGCTAAACGTAACTATTTTAGAAAGATGTTAACCTCAACAAAAGACTCAAGTCAAATATGGAAGGCCATGAACATATTAACTAATAAAAAAGCATCCAGGAGTCAGTAAAGCATTAAAGATATATCCGCAGACCAGTTAAATGACCACTTTGCAAACATAAAAGTAAAAGTTATAAAACATGACAGGTCCACTGAAAATGATCTTGGCACTTTAAAATACTACCTTGACTCAAAAGACTTTCATTATCCTTTTGTTCTTCAGCCAATGACTGTTTTCGATGTTAGTAAAAACCTTTCTTCTTTAAAACGATCAGGAACCCGTGATATAGATGGCTTAAATACTAATATATTAAAAGTGGCATGTCCTGTTATTTCAGATTCGTTAACGTATTTGTATAATTTGTGTATTGATAAACAATGCTTTCCTATTCATTTCAAACAAACTAAAGTTACCCCTCTTTATAAATCTGGTGAAACATCTAATCCCTCAAATTACAGACCCATTTCTATTTTGTCAGCCATTTCAAAACCTATCGAAAAACACCTTCAAGTGTCCTTGTATTCTTACCTTGATAAAAATGACTTACTACATGGCGACCAGTCTGGATTCCGTAAAAATCATTCTTGCCATAGCGCACTGATACAGCTTATTGATAGCCTTCTTTGTAATGTAAACGACAATAAATGTAACGGTATTCTCTTGATAGATTTTGAAAAAGCTTTTGATGTGATTAACCATTCTCTGTTGCTACGAAAACTAGAACTTTACAAGGTAACTCCAGAATTTAAAAATCTGATGTCATCCTTTTTGAGCGATCGAGTGCAGTCAGTGGTTATAAACAATACAATTTCAGCACGATTGCCAGTCAAGGCTCAAGGCTCTGTGCTTGGCCCTCTCTTATTTTCTCTTTATGTGAATGATTTACCCTGTTCTATTTCAAGTAAATGTGAAATGTTTGCAGACAATACGTCTGTTCACTCCAGTGATTCTGATGCCGAACAACTAGGATGTAAACTTCAAAATAGTATTCAAAATATAGTCACCTGGACTGAGTTAAATCACATGTCCTTAAATGCAACCAAAACAAAGTGCATGTACGCAACAACAAGGCAAAAACGGTAAAAAAATTAAGAACAAATTTCCATCTTTATATATACGAAACAACAAAATTGAAGAAGTTGACTCTCATAAAACATTAGGTATCATTGTTGACAAAGATCTCTCTTGGACTGATCAGATTGTATCCTTGGGAAAACGTCTTTAAAAAAACCCGTTCCAATTGACTAAAATCAAAAACTTATTAGATATTCATTCTCGTAAGCTCTTCTTTAATGCCCACATTCTATCATTGATTGATTATGCGTCGACATTGTGGGATAACTGTAGTGAGACCAATTTGAAAATTGTTCATCGTATGTATAAAAAAGCTGTTAAATTGATTTTGTTAAAATCAAGTTCCTTAACAAGTGATGACTACAAAAATCTAAACATATTAACACTTCACAACCGACTTTTCTTCAATAAAGCATTATGTATGCATAACGTTGTGAACGGAAATGCTCCGAAAAAGATAACGAGCACTTTTGAAACCAACCAACATAGACATAGCCATTCACTATCATTCCCTCGACCAAAAAAACAATATATTCAAATCAAGTTTTCTTTATTCAGGTGGAAACTTATGGAACCAGTTACCCAAAAAATTTGAAATGCATAAAAAACAGGAATCTATTTAAGAAAAAAATAAAAACTCACCTCATGAATATGAACGTTTTGTAAGCATAGATTAAAGGTTGCCGGCTTCATGTCTACCATTGATGCAAGGTCTACGTCCGGTAACGGTTGCCTGTTAAGGTTCCATGATGATGTTTTTAAGAAGACCCATTTAATGAATAATATAATATTAAATTTGATCACGTCTTCTAATCAAATTTATACTGTGTGACAAACAAGGCAACCTAATTATTTGATCTGTTGGTTTCTTGATCACATTCTTGTCCATTTTATTTATATCATGTTTCATATGATGTGGTTTATTGATCTGAATCATCATCTTGATCCTCTTTCACACTGAGAAGTACTCGAAGTATTAATGTGCCTGTGTATCTTGTTATCTTGTTATCTTGAGTATATATGTATATATGTATGCATGTATATGTATTTGAGCGTATAGATGTTTGTTTAAGAGAGAGAGAGAGAGAGAGAGAGAGAGAGAGAGAGAGAGAGAGAGAGAGAGAGAGAGAGAGAGAGAGAGAGAGAGAGAGAGAGAGAGAGAGAGAGAGAGAGAGAGAGTGTATACGAGTACTCGGGGGGGTGCGAGCATGAACTTATTAATGTCTTTGTTGTTGTTTGTTTTGGTTTGGTTTGTGTCTCTGTGTGTGTGTGGGTGGCGGTGGTGGTGGGGCGGTGTTCTCATGTTTATTTCCTTCTTTAACTGTTGTGTTATAGATGGCTTGATGTAAAAAAAAAGCAAGCCATTATTGCTTATTCAATGTTCCATCTGAAAATAAAAATGTTGACTTTGACTTTGACACACACACACACACACACACACACACACGCGCGCGCGCGCGCGCGCGCGCACGCACGCACGCACGCACGCACACGCACACGCGGAAGGATCCAGAAAATCTACAAGCGGATGGACTCCCTCAGAAGAAGATTTGATGAGACGAAACCCTATCGTCTTAGTGGAAGGACTAGAACTGACAGAAGATCAAATTAATGTGTGTAGGATGTCTGATCGCTTCATCCCCACGCCAACTGCTCCCATAGACGTACTGGACCAAATTGTCGGTACGCACGAATGGGCGGAAAGATTAAGGTGGCATAGGGTACACCAAGCAAAAGGTAATGACTCCAGTGATGAGGAAGGGAAGGAGGACGATGTTGAAACTTTTGTGAAGATGCCGTGGTATCAAACTTCCAGCATGAGTGCGCCTAGAAAAGACAAGGCACTTGAAACATTTATAGCTAAATGCACAGATGACTTCCTTGACGTTTCAAATAGAAGAAGAATCAAAGACAATTTGACAGTGGAACAGAGAAATGCTCTCAGGGAACTGGCGAATTTTCCCCGCACAAAAGATGTGGCATGTAGGTATGCAGATAAGTCTGGGGTTACTGTGATCACCTCACTAAAAGAAGATGATGCTAAGATTCGTGAAGACCTGGAAAACCGCTCTCAATTCAAGATATTTACTGAGGACCCAACAGAAAGAGTGCAAAGGAAGGTGTGTGCCTGGGCAGACAAATGGGAAGGAAAAGGTGTTGAGCAAGATATTGTGCAATTCATCAAGGACATCAAGGATACCCACCCAGCCAAATGCAAACCACTTATCAAAACACACAAGGCTCGCCCCTTTCCCCACAGACTGCTGCTGGCTGGATCAGGCACCCCAATTCAGCCGCTGTCGAAATTCATCCAGCTGACCATCTCCCACCTGACTCAGTTTGTTCCTTACCAAATCATAGACAGTAA
>JAGGCT020003277.1:0-10000 GCA_017654935.2 Phymorhynchus buccinoides | reverse complement strand
TTGCTCCTCTGCTCTCATAACTCTAAATGTAACTATCTATATTTCGCAATCAAGTATTCTCTACTCTCTCTCCACTACTCTTACTATCCTCTCTCTCTCTCTCTCTCTCTCTCTCTCCTCTCTCACCCTTCGCTCTCTCTCCTCTCTACCTCTCTCTATCTTCTCTCTCTCTCCTCTCTACTCGCCTCTCTATTCTCTCACTCTCTATCTACGACTCCTTGTGTAGTGTTTGTTCAAGAGGGGGTTTTTTTTGGGCATTGCCCGGTTCAGGGTAAAGCAGCCCGACCTTGCGTCAGTATGAGTTTGATATTTAACCTCACAGTGACTGTGTGAGTGAGGTAACTGGCCGCTCAATGCTCACCTCTCTTTTGTGCATTGGTCAGTCTACATATGTGTGTATATATCCTCCATGTCATAAATGTACTGTGCATATAACCTCCATGCATGTCATACATGTACTGTGCATTAAAGTTATAACCTCCATGTCATAAATGTACTGTGCATATATCCTCCATGTCATAAATGTACTGTGCATATAACCTCCATGTCATAAATGTACTGTGCATATAACCTCCATGTCATAAATGTACTGTGCATATAACCTCCATGTCATAAATGTACTGTGCATATAACCTCCATGTTATAAATGTACTGTGCATATAACCTCCATGTCATAAGTGTACTGTGCATATAACCTCCATACATGTCATAAATGTACTGTGCATATAATTTCCATGTCATATTGTACTGATCGATTAATTCTTCACCACATTACAGTTGTGGTTATTGAGTGGAGTTCAATCTTTGCTTTATCAGCTTATACAAGAAAGATGTGCATTTAGAAAAGTAATTGTGCTTATGTGCGCAAAAAGGCTAACCTTTCACCTCTGGATCAGTGGATTATTCTCCAAAAGTATGCATACTGTTATTAGTTATGTAGATATTCAATGAGAGTTCTGTCTAATTTTTACAGAGATTAGTGAGTAGTCTAGAAAAAAATGATGCTTTTGACGTTTTGCATAGAGTTGGCTGAAGTGGATAGAGGATTACAGTTCACACTGTTCCATACAGCATAGAGTTGGCTGAAGTGGATAGTGGAATAGTTTTTGTTTTGTTTTTGTTTTTTCTTTTGAGCCGGGAGATCAGATTTTTTGTTTTCTAAATTAAGAAAACAAATTGGGGAATTTCGTTCGAGGTTTATATCTATTCTTTATCATAAACATAACACACATTAATCTCTCTAATAACATGTTATAAGCAATCAACATGGTCTCTCTCTCCCCTCTCTCTCTCTATCTCTCTCTCTCTCTCTCAGTCTCTCTCCCTTTCTCTCTCTCTATCTCCCTCTCTCCTCTCTCTCTCTCTCTACTCTCTCTCTCTCTCTCTCCTCTCCTCACTCATCTCTCTCTCTCCACTCCTACTCTCTCCCTCTCTCTCTCTCCATAGGTTTTAGCCTTGTACAGGTAGTAGGCCTAGGTGGTTCCTTTCTTCTGTGCATGGATAGCTCTTCCGGCGCTTGATCTTAGGTTCCCCTTCATTTCACTGTTTTTCTGCGGCTGGCTTGCTGCGTTCTTTGTTCGTTCGGTTTTTCACTCACCGGTCGCTTGGGCGGATCTCGTGGCTGGAGGGTGAGCGAGTCCAGTGATAGGCCTATGGGTTGGGTGTAAATTGTGTGCCGAGTGGGTTGTGTCTCTGCAACTTTGGCTTTCCGATGGCTGCAGCGCTGCCTGGGTTCTTTCTCTCCTCTCTGCGACTGCGAAGGCCTACTTGATGCCAAAGCAATACATTGCTACTATATTCATACATACACATAATGTTTCTAAGCTTAAACAAAAATATAAATACAAATGATTATAATAACATTAATTTCCCTGTGTTCGTCATTTCATAATAGCAATAATGTCCCCGTGTTCGTCATTTCATAATAGCAATAATTTCCTCGTGTTCGTCATTCATAATAGCAATAATTTCCCCGTGTTCGTCATTTCTCCAGTGGCTCTTTTCATTTTTTTTCCTTCTTGTATTTCTAGTTCTTCTATTTGTCTTCTTCATTTCACATCATCATGCACATCTGTTATATACTTTGAATGTTTCCTTCCCCTTCTCAAATCTCTATTCTCTTTCTCTCTGCTATGTGTATGTGTGTGCGCGCAAAGTTGCGTACGTTACGATACGTGTGTGTGTGTATGTGAGTGTGTACAAGCGATGATGTGTAGCGTTATGTGTGTGTATGGTGTTTGTGTGTATGTTTTGTGTCGTGATCTGTGTGTAGTGTGTGAGAGAGAGAGTGTGTATGCGGACCTGTGTTAAGCCAGTTGTGTTCTGTGCATACGTGTGTGTGTGTTTGTGTGTTGTATCGTGAGTGAGTGAGTGTGTGTGTGTTGCTTGTGCTGTGTGCGTGTGTATGCCGTGCGAGAGTGTATGTGTGAATCCTACATAGACCGTAACTGAAGTTCAGTCTCAAATATTAAATCTAAGTTTTTACACTTTCCATACTTAAATTTTGATATGGACAGCTTGGCGATTAAGAGGACATTATTAACGGCTTTCCTGGTTCTATCTGAAAAGATGACTGTTTTTGGTAACCCAAACAGCGCCGTTGTTGCGCTCATGGGAACTGAATAGTCATAGTGGAATAGAGTTGACACTGTTCCATGTAGCATAGAGTTGGCTGAAGTGGTAGTGGAATAGAGTTCACACTGTTCCATACAGCATAGAGTTGGCTGAAGTGGATAGAGGAATAGAGTTCAGACTTCACACTGTTCCATGCAGCATAAGAGCTGGCTGAAGTGGTGACCGATAGAGGAATAGAGTTCACACTAGTTCCAATACTAGCCCATGTTAGAGTTGGCTGAATGACGCGGCATAGATGGAATAGAGTTCACACTGTTCCATGTAGCATAGAGTTGGCTGAAGTGGATAGTGGAATAGAGTTCACACTGTTCCATGTAGCATAGAGTTGGCTGAAGTGGATAGTGGAATAGAGTTCACACTGTTCCATACAGCATAGAGTTGGCTGAAGTGGATAGAGCCCGAATAGGAATAGAGTTCACACTGTTCCACTGTTCCAGCCAGCATAGAGTTGGCTGAAGTGGATAGCAGGAATAGAGTTCACACTGTTCCATGCAGCATAGAGTTGGCTGAAGTGGATAGAGGAATAGAGTTCACACTGTTCACACTATCAGCATAGAGTTGGCTGAAGTGGACTCAGAGGAATAGAGTTCACACTGTTCCATTCCATGCAGCATAGAGTTGGCTGAAGTGGATAGAGGAATAGAGTTCACACTGTTCCATGCAGCATAGAGTTGGCTGAAGTGGATAGAGGAATAGGAGTTCACACTGTTCCATGCAGCATAGAGTTGGCTGAAGTGGATAGAGGAATATTGTGGTAGTTCACACTGTTCCATGCATTCCATGCATAGAGTTGGCTGAAGTGGATAGAGGAATAAGAGTTCACACTGTTCCATGCAGCCCATATCGCCAGCCCATAGAGTTGGGATTCGAAGGTGGATAGAGGAATGATTGTTCACACTGTTGCAGGACAGCCCATAGAGTTAAGCGCTGAAGTGGATAGAGAAATAGAGTTCACACTGTTCACACTGTTAAACCATGCAGCATAGAGTTGGCTGAAGTGGATAGAGGAATAGAGTTCACACTGTTGCAGACAGCATAGAGTTGCGCCCTGAAGTAGCGATAGATTCAATAGAGTTCACACTAGTCTACATGTAGCATAAGAGCCATTGGCATAAGTGGATAAGAGCAGCATAGAGTTGGCTGAAGTGGATAGAGGAATAGAGTTCACACTGTTGCAGACAGCATAGAGTTGGCTGAAGTGGATAGAGGAATAGAGTTCACACTGTTCCATGCAGCATGATAGAGTTGGCTGAAGTGGATAGAGAAATAGAGTTCACACTGTTCCATGCAGCATAGAGTTGGTTGAAGTGGATAGAGGAATAGAGTTCACACTGTTCACACTGTTCCATGCAGCATAGAGTTGGCTGAAGTGGATAGAGGAATAGAGTTCACACTGTTCCATGCATAGAGTTGGCTGATAGAGTTGGCTGAAGTGGAAGGGGACAGAGGAATAGAGTTCACACTGTTCCATGCAGCATAGAGTTGGCTGAAGTGGACTAGAGCGACCAGAGGAATAGAGTTCACACTGTTCACACTGTTCCACGCATACAGCATAGAGTTGGCTGAAGTGGATAGAGGAATAGAGTTCACACTGTTTCATGACATAGCATAAGAGTTGGACTGAAGCTGGATAGAGGAATATAGTTCACCACTGTTTACACTGTTGCAGACAGCCATAGAGTCTGGCCATGAAGTTGGATAGAGAAATAGAGTTCACACTGTTCCATGCAGCATAGAGTTGGCTTGAAGTGGATAGAGGAATAGAGTTCACACTGAAGGGATAGAAGAATAGAGTTCACACTGTTCCATGCAGCATAGAGTTGGCTGAAGTGGATAGAGGAATACAGATAGAGTTCACACTGTTGGCAGAAGTGCGAATAGCAGGAAAATAGAGTTCACACTGCTTCATACAGATAGAGTTGGCTGAAGTGAAGCTGGATAGAGGAATAGAGTTCTCACACTGTTCCATGTAGCATAGAGTTGGCTGAATCGTGGATAGAGGAATAGAGTTCACACTCTTCACACTGTCCATGTCAGCATAGAGAGTTGGCTAATAGAGTTGGCAACCTGTGGATAGAGGAATAGAGTTCACACTGTTCATGTAAGCATAGAGTTGGCTGGAAGCTCTCCACAGCTGCAGATAGAGCATAGAGTTGGCTGAAGTGGATAGAGGAATTAGTTCACACTGTTCACACTGTTCCATGTTCAGCATAGAGTTGGTTGAAGTGGATAGAGGAATAGAGTTCACACTGTTCCATGTTCCAGCATAGAGTTGGCTGAAGTGGATAGAGGAATAGAGTTCACACTGTTCACACTGTTCCATGCAGCATAGAGTTGGCTGAAGTGGATAGAGGAATAGAGTTCACACTGTTCCACGGCCATACAGCATAGAGTTGGCTGAAGTGGATAGAGGAATAGAGTTCACACTGTTCACACTGCAGCATGTAGCATGGCTGCCTGACTGCTGAAAGTGCGATTAGAGGAATAGAAGTTCACACTGATTCACACTACGCTCCATGCAGCATAGAGTTGGCTGAAGTGGATAGAGGAATAGAGTTCACACTGTTCACACTCGATTCCATGACAGACATAGAGGCTTGGCAGACTGAAGTGTCGTATAGAGGAATAGAGATCACACATAGTGCATACTGTTACCATGCCAGCCATAGAGTTCGGGCTGAAGTAACGCCGATAGAGGATAAGAGTCACACTAAGTTCACACTGTCCATCACACTGTTCCATGCAGCATAGAGTTGGCTGAAGTGGATAGAGGAATAGAGTTCGCACTGTTCCATGCAGCATAGAGTTGGCTGAAGTGGATAGAGGAATAGAGTTCACACTGTTCCATGCAGCATAGTTGGCTGAAGTGGATAGAGGAATAGAGTTCACACTTGTTCATGCAGCATAGAGTTGGCTGAAGTGGACGAAGAATAGAGTTCACACTTGTTCCACGGCCATACAGCATAGAGTTGGCTGAAGTGGATAGAGGAATTAGAGTTCACACTGTTCCATCGAGCCCTACAGAAAGAGTTGGCTGAAGTGGATAGAGAATAGAGTTCACACTGCTGATGTGTTCACTTTATTGTTGTTCAGATCATGAAACAGACCGGATGGTGTTCACTTTGATTGTGTTTCAGATCCATGCCACAGAACCGGATGGTGTTAATTTTATTGGGTTGAGATCATGAACAGACCGTGATGGTGTTCATTTTTTGTGTTCAGATCATGAACAGGACTGGATGGTGTTCACTTTATTGTGTTGAGATCATGAACAGACCTGGATGGTGTTCACTTTTTGTGTTCAGATCATGCACAGACCTGGATGGGTTCACTTATTGTGTTAGATCATGCCACAGACCTTGATGGTGTTCACTGTATTGTGTTCAGATCATGAAAAACAGGACCTTGATGGTGTTCACTTTATTGGTTCAGATCATGAACAGACCTGATGGTGTTCACTTTATTTTTTCCTCAGATCATGCCACAGACCCTGGATGGTCGGTCGACTTTATTGTGTTCAGAGCATGACCAGGACTGGATTGGTGTTCACTTATTGTGTTCAGATCATGAACAGCCCTTGATGGTGTTCATTTTTATTGTGTTCAGATCATGCCCACAGACCTGGCTGGTGTTCACTTATTGTGTTCAGATTCAGCCACCAGACCTGGATGGGTGTCAATTTATTTTGTGTTCAGATCATGAACAGACCTGGAGGGTGTTCACTTTATTGTGTGTCAGATCATGAAACCGACCTTGATGGTGTTACTTTATTGTGATCAGATCATGCCAACAGACCTGGATGGTGTTCACTTTATTGTGTCTCAGATCATGAACAGACCTTCCTGATTGGTGTTCACTTTATGTGTTCAGATCTGAACAGACCTGGATGGTGTTCACTTTATTGTGTTCAGATAATGAACAGACCTGGATGAGTGTTCACTTTATTGTGTTCAGATTCATGAACAGATCGGGATGGTGTTCACACCTTTATTGTGTTCAGATCATGAACAGACATTGATGAGTGTTACTTTATTGTGTCAGATCATGCCACAGACAATGTTCTTTTTTTGTTTTATGGTTTTTTTTTCACTTTATTGTGTTCAGATCATGCCACAGACCTGGATGGTGTTCACTTTGTATTGTGTTCAGATCATGCCACAGACCTGAGGGTGTTACTTTATTGTGTTCAGATCATGAACAGACCTGGATGGTTGTTCACTTTTGTTGAGAGATCATGAACAGCCTTGATGGTGTTCACTTATTTGTGTTCAGATCATGCCACAGGACCTTGTGGTGTTCAAGTATGGGTTCAGATCATGAACAGACGGATGGTGTTCAATTTATTGTGTTCAGAATAGAACAGACCTTGATGGTGTTCACTTATTGTGTCAGATCATGAACAGACTGGATGGTGTTAACTTTATTGTGTTCAGATCATGAAACAGACTGGATGGTGTTCACTTTATGTGTGCAGATCATGAACAGATTCTTGATGGTGTCACTTTAGTGTGTTCAGATCATGAACAGACCTTGATGGTGTTCACTTTATTGTGTTCAGATAATGCACAGACCTGGAGGTGTTCACTTTATTGTGTTCAGATCATGCCAAAGACCTTGATGGTGTTCACTTATTGTGTTCAGATCATGCCAACAGACCTGGATGGTTTCACTTGTATTGTGTTGCGATCATGGGAACAGACCGGATGGTGTTCACTTATTGTCGTAGAGAATCATGAACAGAACCTTGATGGTGTTTTCACTTTATTGTGTTCAGATCATGAAACAGACCTGGATGGTGTCACTTTATTGTGTTCAGATCATGACAGACCTTGATGGTGTCACTTTTATTGTGATCAGATCATGAAAACAGACCTGTGAGTGTTCACTTTATTTGGTTCAGATCATGAAAAGACCTGGATGAGTGTTCACGTTATTGTGTTCAGATCATTTGACACAGACCTTGAGGTGTTCACTTTAGTTGGTTCAGATCAGCCACCGACCTGGATGGTGTTCACTTTATTGTGTTCAGTCATGCCACAGACCTGATGGGTTCACTGTATTGTGTTCAGATCATGAACAGACCTGATGGTTGTTTTAACTTTATGTGTTCAGATCATGCCACGACTGATCGTTTTTCTTGTTCACTTTTATTGTGTTCAAGATCATGAACAGACTGGAGGTGTTCACTTATTGTGTTGCGATAATGAAACAGACTGGATGGGGTTCACTTTATTGTGTTCAGATCATGAAAGACCAGGATGGTGTTCACCTTTATTGTGTCAGATCATGGCCACAGACCATTGAGCGGTGTCACTTTATTTGTTCAGATCATGCGCAGACCGGATGGTGTTTGTCACTTTATTGGGCTCAGATCATGAACAGGACCTGGATGGTGTTCACGTTATGTGGTAAGATGATGCCACCAGACCTGGATGGTTAACACTTTATTGTGTCAGAGCATGCAACGACCTTGATGATGTCTCATTTATTTTCCTCCGATCATGCCACAGACCTTGATGGTGTTCACTTTATTGTGTTCAGATAATGAACAGCCTTGATGATGTTCACTTTATTTTCCTCAGATCATTGCCACAGACCTTGATGGTGTTCACTTTATTGTGTTCAGATCATGAACAGACCTTGATGATGTTCACTTATTTTCATCGATCAATGCCACAGACCTTGATGGTGTTCACTTTATTTTCCAGGATCATGCCACAGAGCTGCGTTCTGGCCAAGAACAGATCATAACCTTGCAGAGCACACAGGCCTCTCAGATAACAGAGGTAATGAACAGAGCACACAAGAGTAATGAACAATGTGTCATTAGATTAAACCCTTCCAACTGAAATCACAAGGCCTCCCAGAGAACAGAGGGCTAAAACCAATGTGTTATTAGATAAACCCTTCACTGACATCACAAAGGCCTCCCAGAGAACAGAGGTAAGAACGATGTGCATTGATTAAACCCCTTTCACTGACAATCAACAGGCCTCCCAAGACAACAGCAGGTAATGAACAATGTGTCATAGATAACCCCTTCACTGACAGCACACAGGCCTACCCAGAGAAACAGAGGGATTTGAACAATAGCAAATGTTTCCATTTTGTAAAAAGCTGAGGGGTTTTTGTAGAGGAAAATTTGACTGAATTGACTTCTATCTGAGTCTTCCCCTCTGGTTCCTAAATCTGCCATGGAAATTTGCACAAACTGGAGGGCCTCAGTTTTACTTGGTCTTTCCCCTCTGGTCCTACTCTGCTTGAAATGCACAGAGTGGAGACCTTCAGTTTTATTGGTCTTCCCCTCTGGGTTCTCTACATCATGCTTGAATTGCACAAACGTGGAGGCCTCAGTTTTATCCTGGTCTTTCCCCTATGGTTCATACATCTGCTTGAAATGCACTAACTGGAGGCCTCAGTTTTTATCTTCGGTTCTTTCCACCTGAGTTACTTCATCGGCTGGAATATGCAAACACTGGAGCGGCCTCAGTTATCTTGGTCGTTCCTTCTGGTTCATACATTCATGCTTGAAATGCAAAACTGGAGGCCCAGTTTTGTAGTTCATCCAAAAGATTTGATGCTTTTACATGTTATACGGCTAGTGCTTTGTTTTGTTTTTGTTTTCAAATTTTCATAATACATTGTGACGTAGGTTACACGTCAATGCAGTGCCAAACGATGATTCTGGTCAATTAAAACGCTCAGGGTTGCTGCAGGCTTACAGACATACAGTCTGTCAATGCATTGAAACAGTGATTTCCGGTACTAAGGCCCTCTGTTGGTGCTGGCAGGCTTACAGCATATCGGGTCAATGCATTGAAAACAGTGTATTTCTGGTCAATGAAAAGCTCTGTGTTGCTGCAGGCTACAGACATACAGTGTCAATGCATTGAAACCAATGATTTCTGGTCACTAAGACGCTCTGTTGTTGCGCAGGCTACAAGACATACAGTGTCAATGCATTGAAAACAGGATTCTGGTCAATAAAAACGCTCTGGTTGATGGCAGGCGTACAGAAATACAGTGTCTCTTCTCAATGCATTGGAAAAACAGTGTATTTCTGGGTCATTAAAACGCTCTGTTGTTGCTGCACGGCTTTACAGACATACAGTGCAATGCATTGAAAAACAGTGATTTCTGGCAATGAAACGCTCTGTTGTTGCTGCAGGCTTACAGACATACGCGGAGCATTGAAAAACAGGATTCTGGTAATATAAAAACGCTCTGTGTTGCTCAGGCTTACAGACATACAAGGTAACGCATGAAAACAGTGATATTCTGGTCAAGAAACGCTCTGTGTTGATGCAGGATTAAAGACATACAGTGTCAATGCATGAAAAAAGTGATTTCTGGTCAAGGAAACGCT
>JAGGCT020003276.1:0-14649 GCA_017654935.2 Phymorhynchus buccinoides | reverse complement strand
AACGATGACTATTAATGAAGTAACAAGGAAGATTTTTTTTCTAACAACTGATTTATTTATACTTAATAAAGTCAATGACGCAAAACTAAAACTTTTCGGACAGCTAGACGCAATGGGCGCAAGCGAAAGTAGACTCAATGTAAAAAAGACCTAATACTTCCTTGTGTTGAAACTGGGAAATGACGGAAAATGGCACCAACTACAAAAGCGAAAGAACGTGTTAGGGGTACTCGGAAGAAAAGCCTCGATATTGTGCTTCAGTTGGATGTTCTAAGCAACAAAAGAGTTGAATCGAATTACACCTTTCACCAGTTCCCCACAAGATACTGTGGTGAGAGTCAAGAACGGTAATTCTAGTGCAAGATAGGATTAGCATGGCGGGGAGGAAAGGGGGTTTTCTGGGTAGAGATCTACTAACGGTCCGCTGGAGGAGAGGGCTACGATTGGGATGAGGTGCACACTAGGGCGCCACGGAGATGATGACGATACATGGTAAATATGTAGACTAAAATGTAGTAATTAGCTAGCAGGGGTTTGGGTGGGTTAGCAGGGGGTTAGAAAATAACAATAATGGCCGTCGCTGACTATAGTACGCGAAAGGGAAAAATAAAATTGATGCGACGACGGTTGGCTGCTGGCCCATGAAGGGGGGGCAGCCGACATTGTAAACCTAGTCAACTGAGTTTGGCATTGTTTTTAAAGGATTTTGCGGGGGAAAGGGTTGTAAAAACTTGGAAATATTTAAAACATTATGTTTTAAAACGATCAGTCATGATTGTATTCGGGACTTCAGTAAATGTAATCAAAAGTTATGAAAGCAGGATCTGTTAGGCCTAAGACAGCCAACGTCAGCCTACTTATTATGTCTCGCGGTCTTGAGCGCCTCGTTTTGGATCAAAACAACTCAACTGCTGTTAAGTTTAGATCGATGGCGCGACCATTTCTAAATTGATAAAGGGGGAGCAGAAGTAATAAAAACATAAATTTAATTGTTCGGGACTTCAGTAAATTTAATCAAAAGTTTCTGAAAGCAAAGGATCGTTAGGCTAGGCCAGGGCTCTCTGATCAGTTCAACCCAAAATTTGCTAATTAGATGTTTAGTAGGTAGGGGAAAAGCTGGGTGATAGAACGAGGGGTAGTACTTTTTCGTTAGCAACTAGGGCGAGATCTGAAAAATGGATGAGTTACGGTGACTGGGTATTTCTCTTATATGAGAACCGATTATGTACTTCAATGTCATTCAATATTTTAGTAACAAAGAAACAGAAGGGTTTTGGTCGGGGGGATCTTAGATGTGTTTTTTCACCGGAAGAGAGGACATGTGGGGAATTAATCCTGACTAAGACTACCTGTTGACTGTTCAGTCAGTTATATTAAAAGAAATTTGAAACAAGATAAGAGAATGTTGTAACACTGTTGAATGCGGGTCATGACTTTGGTACTGTTATTGTTATCATTTTGGTTTGTGTTCAGGCAAGCTGATGCATACAGCGTTCGCCAATCAATAGGTGAAAACCAGCCGAATGGGTTGTCCACATGTTCACAATTTCATTTAGGACATTTTAAATTCATATATATTAAGTGATAAGGTAAAATTCCTAATATTTGACTGGAAGTGACACAAGATTTTAAATTCAAAATGTTACATTTAAAATTCAATCTTCGTCTCAACTCCTAAAGAGCATGCCTGTTAATGTAGGAATTCACATTTAGACGTATTGCACACGTAAAAAACAGAATGATGCAATGTAATTTACAAAAAATACTTAATAAAAACTGTGCAAACTGATAGTGGATTTCAGAAGATAGGTGTATGGGGGAAGCTCTGTCTTTAGTCGTGATTTTCTTACATTATAAAGGTTGATTAAAAGGCTTGATTTGACTTTATTTCAAGCATGAGTCCTTTTGTATCCAATGCATGTCATGGATTACTCATTTTCATTTTTGAAATTGCCCTTGGTTTTTTACATATTCTTTTCATTTTCCATTGGTGAATTTCAACTTTCTAATTGGAATGAGTATTATTTGAGGTTTCTGTTTTCTTTTGGAAAGTGTTTACAGAATTCTGTTCATAAGCCCTAGAAGTAATGCCTGGGCCTGGAGAGGCTACCAGTATTCCTGTCTGATAGAAATACTGAGCATACTGGGCATTGTTCCCACCCAAACAAAAGGAAGTGGGACAGCAGATTCAGGGATCCACAGTGTGCCTGCTGTCAGACGTTTGATGAGGACATGGAACAGGAGGAAGAGGTTGTGCTAGCCAAAATGGAAAGAAAGAGTGGAGGTGAGAGATTGACATCAATTGAGGAGAATGTGGGAAAAATGGAGGCGTGAGGGAGAAGGACGAGGAGGAAGGAAGGCTGATGAGGGGTGAATTAAAGAGTGTGAGAACAGTGATAGAGATGGAGAGAGGGGAGAAATGCAGAGCTCCAAAAGAGGAAGGAAGAAATTGTGAGGCGTGGAGACTTGGAGAGGAGTGGCAAGAATTGAGTGTGAAGAAGAAAGATGCAAGGCAAGTGGAATAAGGGGAAGAAGGATATTGGAGGAGGGAACGAAAGAGATTGAGGATGTTGGGCCGGAAGGAAAATGAGAGAAGCCCAAGTGAAGAAGTTAAAACGATGGGTCCTTTGCAAAGCTTGTGTTGACAGGGGTCAACAGTGGGAAGAATTCAGGAGAGGCTTTGAGCGCCGTAAGCATGATTGAAAGGCTTGCAATAAACCTGGTCTTGGCTCATGGTGGGGAAGGTTGGACATACGATCTTGGAGAGGGGGAAAGTCTTTGGTGGAAGTGGAGAGGAAATGGAATTGGGTATTGAAAATTCACGGGAAGTGGGATGAGAGAAAAACATGTCGAGGGGTATTTAAAAGTAATGAAAAGATAGGAGGAGATTGAGAAAGAAGGAGTCAGAAGGAGAGGGAATGTGCTTATGTGGAAGAAGAGTAGCTTTAGAGGAGAGTGGGGGCTGTGGGAGGAATGGAGAAAGGTGTGTAGTGCAGAGAAGATGGGCAGGTGACTCAGGAGAGAAGGGATCATGGTTTGATTTGGTGGAAGGGTTGTAGAAGAGAATGAAGGAAAGCGAGTCAGAGAACTGAGGAGGTAGTGAATTGTAAGGTAAAGGCGGAGGTGGAAGAGGAAAGGTGGGGTAGATACATTGACTGAATTTGAGGGGGTGTAGTGGATAAGATTAAGAGAAGAGTGAGAAAGGATGGTTTGTTAGCTTCATGAAGTGGAGGACTGAGAAGGGGGTTAAATATAATTATAATAATTTTAAAAAAAAGAGAGAAACAGAAAGATATTTTTTTTTCTTTTTTTGATTTTTTTTTTTGTGGAAAAGGTTGATGAGACGACCAATGTGGACTCATGGTGTATAGAGCCAGGTCCAATCTGGAATGTTCCACATGCGGTGAATCTGGCATGGATTAAAAAAAAAATGCCAGAGAAGCGGTGCCTTGAAACTGAGAAAAGTCACCAGCCGTGAACTACTCCACAACTCCCTCACCCATCCTTCCTATCCTTCACTACCATCTGAACCTCCACAATCTCCCATGAATCCTTCCTCCCTTCACTCCATCTGAACCTCCACAAATCCCTCAACCATCCTTCCTCCCTTCACTCCATCTGAACCTCCACAAATCCCTCACCCATCCTTCCTCCACTCACTCCATCTGAACCTCCACAATCTCCCATCCATCCTTCCTCCCTTCACTCCATCTGAACCTCCAGAACTCCCTCACCCATCCTTCCTCCCTTCACTCCATCGGAACCTCCCCAATCTGCCATCCATTCTTCCTCCCATCACTCCATCTGAACCTCCACAAATCCCTCACCCATCCTCCCTCCCTTCACTTCATCTGAACCTTCACAAATCGCTCATCCATCCTTCCTGCCACTCACTCCATCTGAACCTCCACAAAATCCCACCCATCCTTCCTCCCCTCACTCCACCTGAACCTCCACAAATCCCTCATCCATCCTTCCTCCCTTCACTCCATCTGAACCGTCCACAATCTCCCATTCATCCTTCCTCCCTTCACTCCATCTGAACCTCCACAATCTCCCATCCATCCTTCCTCCCCTCACTTCATCTGAACCTCCACATATCCCTCACCCATCCTTCCTCCCCTCACTCCACCTGAACCTCCACATATCCCTCATCCATCCTTCCTCCTTTCACTCCATCTGAACCTCCACAAATCCCTCAACCATCCTTCCTCCCATCACTCCATCTGAACCTCCACAAATCCCTCAACCATCCTTCCTCCCATCACTCCATCTGAACCTCCACAAATCCCTCAACCATCCTTCCTCCCATCACTCCATCTGAACCTCCACAAATCCCTCAACCATCCTTCCTCCCTTCACTCCATCTGAACCTCCACAATCTCCCAATCCTTCCTCCCTTCACTCCATCTGAACCTCCACAAATCTCTCATCCATCCTTCCTCCCTTCACTCCATCTGAACCTCCACAATCTCCCATCCATCCTTCCTCCCATCACTCCATCTGAACCTCCACAAATCCCTCATCCATCCTTCCTCCCTTCACTCCATCTGAACCTCCACAATCCCTCATCCCTTCCTCCCTTCACTCCTCTGAACCTCCACAAATCACTCCTTCATCTGAACCTCCACAAATCGCTCATCCATCCTTCCTCCCTTCACTCCATCTGAACCTCCACAATCTCCCATCCATCCATCCTTCCTCCCAATCTCATCCATCCATCTGAACCTCCACAAATCTCTCATCCATCCTTCCTCCCATCACTCCATCTGAACCTCCACAAATCCCTCATCCATCCTTCCTCCCTTCACTCCATCTGAACCTCCACAAATCCCTCAACCATCCTTCCTCCCTTCACTCCATCTGAACCTCCACAAATCCCTCAACCATCCTTCCTCCCATCACTCCATCTGAACCTCCACAAATCCCTCATCCTTCCTCCCCTCACTCCATCTGAACCTCCACAAATCCCTCATCCATCCTTCCTCCCTTCACTTCATCTGAACCTCCACAAATCCCTCATCCATCCTTCCTCCCTTCACTCCATCTGAACCTCCACAAATCCCTCAACCATCCTTCCTCCCATCACTCCATCTGAACCTCCACAAATCCCTCAACCATCCTTCCTCCCATCACTCCATCTGAACCTCCACAAATCCCTCATCCATCCTTCCTCCCTTCACTCCATCTGAACCTCCACAATCTCCCATTCATCCTTCCTCCCTTCACTCCATCTGAACCTCCACAAATCCCTCATCCATCCTTCCTCCCTCCCATCACTCCATCTGAACCTCCACAAATCCCTCATCCATCCTTCCTCCCTTCACTTCATCTGACTCCACAATCCATCTGAACCTCCACAAATCCCTCATCCATCCTTCCTCCCATCACTCCATCTGAACCTCCACAAATCCCTCATCCATCCTTCCTCCCATCACTCCATCTGAACCTCCACAAATCCCCATCCATCCTTCCTCCCTTCACTCCATCTGAACCTCCACAATCTCCCATCCATCCTTCCTCCCATCACTCCATCTGAACCTCCACAATCTACCATCCATCCTTCCTCCCATCACTCCATCTGAACCTCCACAAATCCCTCATCCATCCTTCCTCCCTTCACTCCATCTGAACCTCCACAATCTCCTATTAATCCTTCCTCCCATCACTCCATCTGAACCTCCACAAATCCCTCATCCATCCGTCCTCCCATCACTCCATCTGAACCTCCACAATCTCCCATTCATCCTTCCTCCCTTCATTTCATCTGAACCTCCACAAATCCCTCACCCATCCTTCATCCCCTCACTTCATCTGAACCTCCACAATCTCCCATCCCAATCCTGTCCCATATATTTCTTGATCTCAATCCACAATTTTGTAAAAACAAATTCCAGCTCCTTTCCTCTAAGATGGGCTTATGATCTTTTTTATGACCAATAGCCCTTCTTCCCCCATCCTACATCTTTTTTTTTTTTTTTTTGTCCCAATCTAGCCCTCCCCGTCCCCTTTCTTTCTTTTCTTCCTTCATTTTGCTTGTCCCCCCCCCCCTCTTCATACACCCCACATTCCAACCCATAACCCTTCCCTTCCTACCCTTTGTTCCTACTTCATCCCAACCCTTCCCATCACCCCATTTGTCCCTCGTCCATCCCTTCCTTCCCCTTCACAACACCCTTTTTTCATTCCCAGAGAAGAGTTGCACAAGTCTTCCAGCCACTGCTCTTCTGGCATCTATTCATGCCAGACTCACTGCATGTGACAAGGACTTTCAGTCATAGCTCCTCTAGCATATATTCATGCTAAATGCATTGCTAGTGACTTTGTCCTTCAGTCATAGCTCCTCTACGATATATTCATGCCAGATTCATTGCTAGTGACTTTGTCCTTCAGTCATAGCTCCTCTAGCATAATATGAATTATTATATTCATGCCATATTCATTGCTAGTGACTTTGTCTTTTAGTCATAGCTCTTCTAGCATATATTCATGCCAGATTCATTGCTAGTGACTTTATAGCAACTCTTTTTTCTCCCCATGATATACTTTTGAGGAAGAAGAGTCAACCCCCTTCAGTACTGCCTCTTTTCTGCACTTTTGTATCAGACATTGACAGATACAATTTTGAAATTACCTATTGTTTTTTGCAGGCAAGAGGTCATATGACTTATTATGTTTACTTCGTGCCTGTTAGCAACTTTGTGGATTTTGATGTGCACTGCAACTGATCTGAGTGATCAGATTGACTTTGGTGGAACAAAAGACTACAAATAATTGCCCTATTATTACTTTACATTGCATAGTACTGTACTAACGTTTCTCATGTCTTTGAACATGCAGTCTGTGAAACTATAGGATTGATTGTAACAGTGTGTCATAGAAAACAGTTTTTGTTGCGCGCAAGTTGTATTTCCTTTTTTAAATTTATTTTACATTATGACTTATTGTTGTATGAAAATGACCTAATATGTTTTCTTCGAACTGGGCAAATGACCTATGACGTCCAGTGACAAGATGGATCCCTGGCTGCAAAATTGAGGCTGAAATATATATCAAATATATGTGTAATCAGCACTGCTAAGGTTAAACAAATCTTCTGGTCACCCCTCTTCTGGCATCTCTATCATGCCAGAAGAGATCCACTCGGGGTGACCTTCCACCTAAGTCAAATTCCGCTCCTCTGGCATCTCTATCATTGACCAGATTCACGCTGCTGGTGACTTTCCTACTCAAGTCACTATGCTCCTCTGGCATCTCTATCATGCCAGAATCACCGCTGATGACTTTCCTACTCAAAGTCACCACTCCTCTGGCATCTCAATCATGCCAGAGATCACGGCTGGTGACTTTCCCCAACTCAAGTTGGGACGAAGGTCCATGGGTTCCCCTGGCATTTTTGCATCATGCCAGATCCACGGCTGGTGACTTTCCTACTCAAGTCACCGCTCCTCTGGCATCTCTATCATGCCAGATCCACGGCTGGTGACTTTCCTACTCAAGTCACCGCTCCTCTGGCATATCTATCATGCCAGATTCACTTGCTGTTGACTTTCCAACTCAAGTCCACGCTCCTCTGGCATCTCTATCATGCCAGATCATATTGCTGGTGACTTTCCAACTCAAGTCACTGCTCCTCTGGCATTTTAATCATGCCAGATTCACTGCATGTGGGAACATTCCAGGCCTATTTTTTTACACCATGGTCCACTTGGCTTCATCAACCTTTTCCACAAAATCTTTCTGTTTCTCTCTTTTTTTAAAATTATTATAATTATATTTAACCCCCTTCTCAGTCCTCCACTTCATGAAGCTAACAAACCATCCTTTCTCACTCTTCTCTTAATCTTATCCACTACACCCCCTCAAATTCAGTCAATGTATCTACCCCACCTTTCCTCTTCCACCTCCGCCTTTACCTTACAATTCCCTACCTCCTCAGTTCTCTGACTCGCTTTCCTTCATTCTCTTCTACAACCCTTCCACCAAATCAAACCATGATCCCTTCTCTCCTGAGTCACCTGCCCATCTTCTCTGCACTACACACCTTTCTCCATTCCTCCCACAGCCCCCACTCTCCTCTAAAGCTACTCTTCTTCCACATAAGCACATTCCCTCTCCTTCTGACTCCTTCTTTCTCAATCTCCTCCTATCTTTTCATTACTTTTAAATACCCCTCCACATGTTTTTCTCTCATCCCACTTCCCGTGAATTTTCAATACCCAATTCCATTTCCTCTCCACTTCCACCAAAGACTTTCCCCCTCTCCAAGATCGTATGTCCAACCTTCCCCACCATGAGCCAAGACCAGGTTTATTGCAAGGCCTTTCAATCATGCTTACGGCGCTCAAAGCCTCTCCTGAATTCTTCCCACTGTTGACCCCTGTCAACACAAGCTTTGCAAAGGACCCATCGTTTTAACTTCTTCACTTGGGCTTCTCTCATTTTCCTTCCGGCCCAACATCCTCAATCTCTTTCGTTCCCTCCTCCAATATCCTTCTTCCCATCATTCCACTTGTCTTGCATCTTTCTTCTTCACACTCAATTCTTGCCACTCCTCTCCAAGTCTCCACGCCTCACAATTTCTTCCTTCCTCTTTTGGAGCTCTGCATTTCTCCCCTCTCTCCATCTCTATCACTGTTCTCACACTCTTTAATTCACCCCTCATCAGCCTTTCCTTCCTCTCTCTCCTTCTCCCTCACTCCTCCATTTTCCCAACATTCTCCTCAATGAGTCAATCTCTCAACACTCCACTCTTTCCTTTCCATTTCGCTATCATCAACCTCTTCCTCCTGTTCCATGGTCCTCATCAAAACGTCTGACAGCAGGCCACAACATGTGGATCCCTGATCTGCTGTCCCAACTTCCTTTTGTTTGGGTTGGAACAAATGCCCAGTAATGCTCAGTATTTCCTAATCAGACAGGAATACTGGTAGCCTCTCCAGGACTAGGCATTACTTCTTAGGGCTTATTAACAGAATTCTCTACACTTTCCAAAAGAAAACAGAACACTCAAAATAATAACTCATTCAAATTAGAAGTTGAAATCAACCAATGGAAATGAAAGAATATGTAAAAACCAAGGGCAATTTCAAAAATAAAATAAGTAATCCCATGACATGCATTGGATAAAAAGGAACTCATGCTTGAAATAAAGTCAAAATCAAGCCTTTTAATCAACCTTTATAAAGTAAGAAAAATCACAGACTAAAGACAGAGCTTCCACAATAACACCTATCTTTCTGAAATTCCACTGAATCAATTTGCACAGTTTTTATTAAGTATTTATTTGTAATTAAATTGGCATCATTACTGTTTTTTACGTGTGCAATACGTCTAAATGTGAATTCTAACATTAACAAGGCATGCTCTTTAGAGTTGAGACAGAAGAATTGAATTTTAAATGTAACATTTTGAATTTAAAATCTTGTGTCATTTCCAGTCAAAATATTAGGAATTTACCTTAATCACTTAATATATATGAATATTAGAAATGTCCTAAATGAAATTGTGAACATGTGGAAAACCCATTCGGCTGGTTTCACTATTGATTGCAACGCTGTATGCATAATTCTTGAACTGAACACAAACCAAAATGATAACAATAACATAACAAAGTCATGACCGCATTCCAACAGTGTTACAACATTCTCTTATCTTGTTTCAAATTTCTTTAATATAAACTGACTGAACAGTCAACAGGTAGTCTTAGTCAGGATTATTCCCACATGTCCTCCTTCCGGTGAAAAAACACATCTAAGAATCCCCCCGACCAAAACCCTTCTGTTTCTTTGTTACTAAAATATTGAATGACATTGAAGTACATAATCGTGTTCTCATATAAGAAAAATACCCAGTCACAGATAACTCATCCATTTTCAGATCTCGCCCTAGTTGCTAACGAAAAAAAAACCTACCCCTCGTTCTATCACACATCTTTTCCCCTACCTACTAAACATCTGAATTAAGCAAATTTTGGGTTGAACTGGATCAGAGAGCCCTAGGCCTAGGCCTAACGATCCTGCTTTCAGAAACTTGTGATTAAATTTACTGAAGTCCCGAAAAATTAAAATTTATGTTTTATTACTTCTCTCCCCCTTATCAAATTTAGAAATGGTCGCCGCCATCGATCTAAAACTTAACAGCAGTTGAGTTGTTTTGATCCAAAACGAGGCGCTCAAGACCGCGAGACATAAATAAGTAGGCTGACGTGGCTGTCTTAGGCCTAACGATCCTGCTTTCATAAACTTTTGATTTAAATTTTTACTGAAGTCCCGAATACAATCAATCACGATCGTTTTAAAACATAATATTGTAAATATTTCCAAAGTTTTTACAACCCTTTCCCCCAAAAATCAACTTTAAAAACAAATGTCCAAACTCAGTTGACTAGGTTTACAATGTCGGCTGCTTCATGAAGGCCAGCAGCCAACCGTCGTCGCATCAATTTTATTTTTCCCTTTCGCGTACTATAGTCAGCGACGCCATTATTGTTATTTCTACCCCCTGCTAACCCACCCCAAACCCCTCTAGCTAATTACTACATTTTAGTCTACATATTTACCATGTATCGTCATCATCTCCGTGGCCCCTCTAGTGTGCACCAGTCATCCCAATCGTAGCCCTCTCTCCAGCGGACCGTTAGTAGATCTCTACCCACAAACCCCCTTTCCTCCTCCGCTCATGCTAATCCTATCTTGCAACTAGAATTACCGTTCTTGACTCTCACCACAGTATCTTGGTGGGGAAACTGGTGAAAGGTGTAATTCGATTCCCAACTCTTTGTTGCTTAGAACATCCAACTGAAGCACAATATCGAGGCATTTTCTTTCCCCCCCCCCCCCCCCCCCCCCCCTGATGTACCCCTAACACGTTCTTTCGCTTTTGTAGTTGGTGCCATTTTCGTCATTTCCAGTTTCAACACAATGGAAGTATTAGGTCTATTTTTACATTGAAGTCTACTTTCGCTTGGCGCCCATTGCGTCATAGCTGCCGAAAAGTTTAAGTTTTGCGTCATTGACTTTATTAAAGTATAAATACAGTTTAGAAAATCTTCCTTGTTACTTCATTAATAGCAAGTTTTCGTGTTCATTTATACAACACAAATTAATTCCAGTGTATCTCAGCATGTTTGCGACATGTTTACCACAGACTTGTCATATCCTTTAATGAAAGTTATGCTAATTAAGTTTTGTTCATTTGTTTTACAGAAGATGCAATGCATAATTCCCTTTCTCAGCTACTTCCTTTGCTTTTCTTCTTGGTGATATATGTTTTTGAAGCCTTATTAATTTTTTTAAAAAGTACACATTGAATGATTAACGTGTGAGAGAATGAATGAATTGTTGAATGGATGAATGAAATAGGAATCAACAAAATTATAACTATAGAAGCATAGAAGAAGAAGAAGAAATTTAGGAAGTGCCATTGTATTTTCAACGTCAACAAGCGCAAATTTGAGAAAATTCTGATAACTTCAGTGACGTTTCCGTACACTAATAGCTTAATCTAAAATTTGTGAGTGAACAAGGGCAGTTGTGAACAGCCTAGACCAGCTTCAAAAGTCCTTATCGATAGGGAAAAAAAACAGAGCACAGAGAGAAAATAAAGGGGACAGAATCCTAGCTTTCCTCTGTTCTAACTTCCGTCTCTGTTTTAGCCTGCATGTTCCGCCCCCTTGGCCTCCTCGTATGTAAAGCACATGGCTGGGTCGACATTAAGAGATTTTACTGCAAGATTTACTATGTTTCATGTGTATATTTAATTTAATAATTAGTTTTTTTCTGAGCAGATCAAAACAGTATGCTTCTTCTGGGAACAGAAATAAGGTAGGTAACGTAGAAATATGATTTATAATTGGTTTCCATAATTTCTTCATTGGCTTATTTTCACATGCAGCGTCGATGCACGATCGAGGGGTGATCAACAAGGTTAACACTACATTTAAGACAATCAGTGAGGCATGTCCAGGAATAGAATACTTCTCTGATCAAACCACGTTTGAATTTCAAGGGGAGGGCTCAACGAATCAGACTGTCCACGAAATGACAGCGGTATTTTGTGTCCTCTAACGTGACTTCAAAGTGGTGTGGTAAGGACAATGCTTATTGTTTTATGCGTAAACGAGTTCAAGGCGATTCATCAGGGTTCGTCTTCAACGTCTTGAATACTGGTGTGACTCTGTTCAGTGGGAAACTGTTCTGTCAGAGAATAGCAGAGAGCAGGGTAGACAAAGAAATGTGATAGCGTGTGATGTGCATGGCCTCGAAGAGTATAATTACCATAGGCCAGGCCAAGTCCACATACTTGTGAAGCACAGAAACAGTCCTAAAGTCACCATATAACTGATTGAATTTACTGATTATAAAGTCCGCATAGAGCATCTGGGAAAACACTCTGGGTACCTGATACTGCTGCCACCAAAGTGCAGACGCTGCTCTCTCAGTGGAGAGTTGAAAGCTGCTGATAAACACGTTATTATGATTAGCTTTAATCAGTCTTATGCCATGTATGATTGTGAATTTGGGGCTGGCTTCCCGCTTAAATACATAAACCATGAAGCAAGCCAACAAAAACTGACCTGCTTTGACTTTTCCACACCTGCTGTTGTCTTTCCTACGTCACATCTTTCAGTTACAGTTCTGTTCTATGACGCTAACGACAGACTGTATTTTTCTACAGTTCTTGATCACGTTAAACCTACTAAACTGCCCAGTGGTTTGTTCAACTGTTCTGTGCTTCACTACTCCCAGGTCCAGGACCACCTGCACTGTAACCTGAGGAAGGAGTGTGAAGATGGACGTGATGAAACAGAACACTGTCCATACAGCAGTCCTCAGTGCCAGGGACTGGTGGCTTCGGTGGGGAAATGTTTCAGTTTTTCCTTAGAGGGAAATGACCTTGGGTAAGATTCACACAAAAAAAAGGCCTCATACTTGTGCAGACGACAGGGAAAAGTGGGGTGGGAAATATAATTTACAATTGAAAAAACGAGGAAGGAAAATTCCCCACCCAGGAAAATTCCTTAACGGTAATATCTAAGGGAAAGGGGGGACAGACAACACAAATTATGGTTATGTTGGGATTTAAAAGCTACTGGGGGTGGTGTTTTACTCTCTTACTTTTATGTAACAGTAAATTCCACCAAAAAAATTGGTCTGGAAAAAGCTCTTGTATATTAAAATCTGGGGGGACCAATTTTAGGTGCAAATTGGGTCATTGTATCCTGAAGCGAACCGCTCAGGGATTTCGAGTTTTTAGTTTATAATATGGAAAACATTTATCCCTTTAATGCCGGGGGGCATTATTTTCCCACTTTTAACGCTTTTTGTTGTTGGAAAAACTGTTTAATTCTTTCTTTAACATAATACTCAGTTAAAAAAAAAGAAATAAAGCTTCTCCAAAATTTTGTCAAATGTATTCTACACCACTTAAAAAAAGGGGCAAAAAAAAAACACCACGGTCAGGTTTTTTACTGGTTGGGCTTGGCTACCAGGGGGACAATTTGAAACAAAACGAAGGTCCTGTTTTCAAAGTTAAAAAAACCATGTGGGCAAGTTTTAGCCAGTAATCAAATGGGACTTCCAAGTAAGTAGTGACTGTTAGTAATGGGGGGGGCTGGCGTCTCCAACCCCTTTTTCCCAATTTCTCTTTAATGGTGATTTTAAAAGGGGGGGGTCAATTTTCAATTACCCAGTTTGCGTTTTTTTCAATGATGATGGGACGGGGAGTCACAACAGTTTCATTATACCTTTCGTCTGGGGGATATAAGACAGGCCCCAATGCCCTGAGGGGACCAGCGGGGATGGGAGTCCATTTTGGGAAGGGCATCCCTCGTGGGTCAGGGTTTTCTGGGCCAGTAATGCTCAGGTTGGGCAATATCACCCCCAACAGCCCAAACGCTGCAACGAATTTCTCAGGACTGTTTGGGGGGGACCAGTTCTGATGGAAAGAATTGTTTGCAGGGGTCGGCTGCAAAATGTTTCCATTTCTGGGATTTAAATCGAACACATTCACAATGGAAAAAAGATTTTACCATTCCAAAAAACCTGGGGGGGGACGGGGCCCACTGGCTACTTTACCTGGAGATTGATTGTGGGAAAAGGGCCCGAGGGGGACTTGTTGGTGTCCTGACACCCATTTCCCCCCCCCTTTGTGTTGCCCCACTGAAATGGTTCTACTGCCTCCCTGTCTTTTTACCCACTCGATTTTTAAACGGGTTTGATAACGGGGGACCTTTGCGTTTTATGGAAGAAGGTGGGGACGAACAGGGGGGAAACTGTGGGAGGGATAATCACCGGGACCTCAGTAACTAACCGGAAATTTGTTCATGGGATTTTTCCCACAGTCTGGTGTGCATGGAAAGACCCACCTATGTGATGGCTGGGGGTCAGTGGTTTTTTCACAGCAGGATTGATGAAACTGACCTGTGGGGGGGAAAACAGGAGTCTGCCCTTGGAAAGGCTGTCTCTGTCAGGTGGGAGGTTCCTTTGTGTTGTAGGGTCGGGGGGTACGTTTCCTGCCAACCATTTCTTTCCATCAAAAATTTTCGCTAATTGCCAAAAATTGCTTGCCCATTTGGGTCAACGAATATGGAAAATTGGAATGATTTTTTCACATAATGGATACGTTATTTACCTGAGCTTGACTCGT
>JAGGCT020003275.1:0-14652 GCA_017654935.2 Phymorhynchus buccinoides | reverse complement strand
ACATTGCTTGAAAACCTGTCCAAAATAATTGTACATGTGTACAACTCCAGAAAATGTGTTGAATAGTTTCTTTTTCATTTTCACAAAACGAGCATCTATCAGAATTATTAATGTTCATCTTTTGCAAAATTATATTTGTACCTAAAATTCTGTGCGTTAGACGCAATTGAAACCACTTCAATTTGATATCTTTTACAGTTCTTATCTTTTTGAATACATTCTTCCAATGCACTTCAGTTCCAAGTTTTTCCCTCCACTTACCACAACATTTCGGTTCATTTGCATCTTGTAACAGAATATCATAATAAAACCGAGCTCCTTTAACTTTGGGAGCTGAGCAAATCATTTTTTTTTAACATGTTTGAACAGTATTCAGTTTTATGTGTAAACAGAATTCTAAGCTTTCTAGCATACACTCTGACAGCACTTTTAAGTCCAAGGTAAGAAACAAAATTACAAAACAAATCATATTTCTCAGTGAAAGACGCAAAAGACAAAAAGTTACCATTCTCTTCCAGTAAATCCCCCACAAATAACACATCTTTTGGGATCCAGTTTTGGTAGTACACACTTTTACCACCTATTTTGATGTTTGGGTTACAAAATAAAGGTTCAGAACAAAATTCATCCAGTGTCTTAACCTGCAATGACTCTCCAAATTCTTTGTATGCTTTAAAAACATCTTTCCAAAAAGCATGTACATGTTGTGAGTTTGACAAATCGCATCCTATCTTTTCAATAATATTAATTTTTGGACACTGGAGGCATAGTAATTCTTTCCATTTATGCTTACTTGAGTACAGTTTGCGTATCCATGTCAGTTTCAACGCATTCAGGTGTGTTTTAACGTCAGGTATGCCCATGCCTCCAAATGAGATGTTTTTGACAGATATTTTCCTATTTATTTTATCTTTCTTCTTATTCCACACAAAAGTAAACACCATTTTTTGAATTTCATTACTTATATAGTCTGGAGGGTTTGGTAATAAGATCCACAGGTGTGTAATTTTAGACAGGATGAGGGATTTCAGGACTGCTACTCTACCAAGTGGTGTTATTTGTCTTTTCAGCCAACTTTTATACAAGGATTTTATCTCTAAAAATGTTTCATGAAAATTTAAATCCACACATTCTTTTAAGTCACTCGTAAACCAAATTCCCAAAATTTTAAAACGCTCTGGATTCCATTCCATCTTTAGATGTGGTAAGAATGTTATAGGTGAATTTTGCATACTCCCTAGCCAGATTGCCTTTGTTTTTTCAGTGTTCAAAGTGAGTCCAGATACTCTATTAAACTTGTCAATTGTGCTGATTGAGTCTTCAAATGATGTTCTCTTCCCATTTAACAATAACTCAGCATCATCTGCAAATTGAGATATCTTATTTTCAGTATCTCCAATCTTAATGCCCTGTATATTTCTATTCTCTTTTATCATCAACGCTAAAATCTCGACACACATAATAAACAAATACGGTGAGATAGGATCTCCCTGCCTACAACCTCTCTCAATAGAGAACCAGGTACTTAATCTTCCATTTATTGAAATTGTTGATTTTATATTTTGGTAAAATGTTTTTATCCATTGACAAAAATCAGGGCCAACCCCAAAGGCATTTAAAACTTTAAACATGAATTCCAAGTTAACACTATCAAAAGCCTTTTCAAAGTCTAAACAAAGTAATAGGCCAGGTTGTTTTGTTTTAATAAGATAGTCCATAATATCATAAATTAGACGAACATTATCCCCCAAAAAACGACCCGGCATAAAACCACTTTGGTCATCACTAATTATGGAGTTTAAAACCCATTTCAATCTATTAGCAATACAGCTAGAACCAATTTTATAAACCACATTCAATAAAGATATAGGTCTCCAGTTTGTAATCTGATCCCTGGGTTTATCCCCTTTAGGTATGCAAATAATAATGCCCTCTTTCTGTGTTGTAGATAATTCTGATTTACTGAAGCCATCATTTAATGATCGCACCACAAATGGACCCAACTGCAACCAGAAAAACTTGAAGAACTCTGCTGTGAACCCGTCGCTACCACAGTACCAGGGCTTTTGTTATTACTCATATTTTTTAATGCATCCCCTGCTTCTTCTAGAGTTAAGATCCCTTCGAGACTGTCTTTTTCTTCCTCACTAAATTTAGGTAATTGATTAACAAGACTAGCAATTTCGCATTGATCAACATCTCTTTTACAATATAACATTTTATAAAATGAATTTACTTCTTTAACAATATCATCGTTTTCAGTTAACGTTAAACCTTTAGTCTTTAGTTTCATTATATATTTACTAACATAATTCCTCTTTTCTAGCCCACAAAAGTATTTGGTAACTTTTTCCCCATCAGCCACCCACATTGCCCTTGAACGCAACAGAACGCCTTCCATTCTTTTTTGTCTTATATCAACAAGCTCCTGCTTCTTATTTTCTAATTCCGTTTTATCTTCATCATTAAGTGATGTTTTTCTTTCTAACTGTTCTATACTACCTTCAAGTTCATTTTCGTTTTTAAAGGTGTCTCGTTTTTTCATTGTTGCATATGCTATTGTTTTCCCTCTGATTTTCATGAGCAGTGTATCAAGAAATAGCTGGTCTGAAATAACTAATTGAAGGTCAAGTTTTGGGACATTAGCTAATGTTTCCCGGTTATTGGGCAATGCGGCGTATTCTTCAATTACTTCTTTAATCACCCCATTTACTTCATCAACATATTTTTTGTCTTTCAAAAGAGAGCTGTTAAGTTTCAACAGTAAATTTCTTTTTTCTTCCTTGCCACATTGCAGAGTTAATAAAATTAATGAGTGGTCAGTTCTGTAACCTGGACATATATCTACTTCACTTATATAGCTACAAAATATATCAGACACTACAAAATAATCTAGCCTGCTTTGCTGTATTGGGTTGTTTCGTCTCCAAGTATAACGCCTAAGTTCAGGGTTCAATTCCCTCCAAATAGCCACTAAGCCTAAATTATCTATCATGTCATCAATTTGGTCTTGTGCCTTTGGATTATTATTATGTTTATAGTTAGAACAGTCAATGCCATAGTTGCGTACACAGTTCCAGTCTCCCGCGATAATCACTCTGTCTGCTCCCCCCTCGCAAATTCTTTGTTCTAAGTCAATATAAAAGTCAGGATTGTCTCGATTAGGGCCATATAAGTTCACAATTAAGCAATCTGTATCCAATGCTTTAATTGATGCAAAGATTGAGTTACCTGTTGGGTCTTTATATATCTTATTCAGGTGAAAATCAAAATTATTATTAAACAATATGGCAACACCACGGGAGTTAGAACTGTGTGATGCAAAATAACATTTATATCCCCATTCAGCCCTAATATAATTTTCTATCTTTGGATCGAAATGTGTGTCTTGAAGTAAATATATTGAATAATCTTTTTCTCTTAAATAATGAAATACATCCCTACGTTTCTGGGCATTTCCAAGACCTTGGCAGTTTAAAGATGCTATTTTGATTGCTTTACAAGCCATTTTGACAAATAAAGATAAGCAAGGTGTGAACTACAATTGTGGACTTATGACGTAACAAAGCAAACCAAAATCCATTATTTCCCTTACCACAAGCATAATGAACACAAAAACAATCAAAAATGGTATCCATCAGGTACAATGTTTTATTCTCTCGTGATATAACAAACCACGATGGAATCAAATCGTCACTATCAAAAAATGGCATTGAATAGTTTGTGCCAAACACCGACAGGCCAACCATTCTCACACATGTTCACAGCATGACAAAGAAACAAGATTCAATCACACGCATACAGGAGAAAAAAAATAGAAACAAACACAACAACAAGTTTTCGTCCGACCAGCGTTGGCAAACGCGCGTGCTCAGACACAAAAAATAAATCCATGTTATACATTGAAGAGAGTAACAAGGCCACAATAAAGAAAACTTATTAAAATATTTACACAGGGACTCACTGTCCAAAAAACACTCTTCCCACCTCGATTCCGTAGGAAAAACCCACCTAGATATTGTATGAAAGATAACGTCATTAGACCTATACACCATAGACACACATGTACAAGGAGAAAGAAAATGGTAACGAAGAGATGTGTGTGTGCAGGCGCGTCTGTGTGTGCATGCGTATATGTACTTGCGTGCGTGTGTGCGTGTGTCTGTGTGTGTATGCGTGTGTGGATGACGTGTGTTTGGCGCGGTGTGTGTGCGTGCGTGTGCGTGCGTGCGTGTGCTATCCTAAGTGCGAGTGTAAATGTATGCCTAGTTACAACAACACGTGCACACTCTGATAAACATGTTTTGATTCAAAGCTCACGTTTATGCAAGAGCCTCATTCTCTACCCCCCCCCCCCCCCCCCCCCCCCCCCCCCCCCCCACCCCCCCCCCCCCCCCCCCCCCCCCCCCCCCCCCCCCCCCCCCCCCTCCAAAATTAAATGCAGCGTTAACAAATTCGTGTACGCACAAACAAAAGGCGAAGGTTTCACCCTCCCCTCACACATTCCCGCTTTCCCCTTTTTTCCGCGTTTTACAGTTAAGCCCGGTGACTTACCAGTTTACATCAAAATATCATTCCTGCATGAAAAATTGGAACGACACATTTTATCAAAAAAACAACCAACACGTAACCAGAACGGAAAGTCATACACACACTGATCCGCATAGATAGATTTCTATAATAATAAAGACCATTCACAGTCTACACGGATCACGTATGTGTTTTATTTTATTTTATAAGGGAGGGGGGGGGGAGGGGGGGGGAGCACAATTTCATAAAAATAAGCACCATCCACGGTCCTATGGGAAGAACAATGAAGCTGTACGAAACAGTAAAACAGTAACCTTGCCTACGTGAACTCACATTATGCTATCTGTTTGCAACTAGTTTATTCACATTCATATCATGATCACTTACATTCATATTTGCAACGGGTCTCCAACAACATCACATACAATGGTGCAATTACAAAATCTCGTTCATTCCAGCATATGCTATCCATACGTGTATCAAGAATGTCTTATCCTCCCTTCAGTTATTACCACACAAAATCTCAAGTACACACAAATCATACAAAAACTCAAGTGCACACTTCATTCCAATCATGACGAATGAATCTTGGAACAAACTCAAGGTGGGGAAAAAAGATGATTTTTTTAAAAATAGTGGGTAAAAAGCTGGCAAATGAACAGGCAAGAGGAATGGGGAGAGGCAGAGAGAGAGAGAGAGAGAGAGAGAGAGAGAGAGAGAGAGAGAGAGAGAGAGAGAGAGAGAGAGAGAGAGAGAGAGAGACAGAGACAGAGAGACAGAGAGAGAGACAGAAAGAGAGACAGAGAGAGAGAAACTTGAGGTAGACAAAGAAAAAGCCCAGCCCATCGTATGGACTAAGAAGGCTAGAGGAATACATGTGGCGATGGTGGAAGGAGTTGGTGGCTTTTCAGGTACATTAATGAGTAGGCTACATCTTTCACAATTCTCATATCTAGACATGTTATCCTTACCGAACGGTGAGAACGAAAATAAGAACTGTTTGCATTTAAATTCGAATACAATCAGCCTCCTTGAAAATCAATATACAAACATTCATTTCTCGTTTGTTTTAGCTCTTTTCTCGAATGATACCTCATTCAAAGCACCTCTTGTACAAGTTGACTCTTTCCACGCCCCCCCCCCCCCCCCCCCCCCCCCCTCACTAAATGTAGGATAGGAAGCACGAAAGGAAAAACGTATGCCACCCACACACATAACACATCGATGGCCCGGAGCCAAACCGGACCACCACCAGACAGCCCACCAACGCACCGTTAGACCCACTGCAAAAAACAGCCACCTGCATAAAACAATGACTGCAGAAACATAAATTTATGATAAAAGGTGCCTCTCTGTCCATATCTCAGCAGTCCTTCCACACAAGCCATCAGCCCTCGCAAGTCCAACAATACGTCAATGGACCATCCAAAGATAGCCCACCCCGACCCCAAGCCATCGATATATGTACATGCACAATATATAACATATATATTATATAATACTCACACAATACCATATATATAAAGTAGAGGACTACAATTCACACTATCCATCTCTCCTACCACTGTCTATTTTATCTCACGTGTCACACCATCTGCTTTCTGTACCATCATCATCATCATCATCATCATCATTTATTTTTAGATGCACTGAGGACCTTTTCTTTCAATGTGAATTTCTTTTTTTTTTTCTTTAAAAAAAAAAAGTGGAAGCCAAACGGTGCAAACCCCAACACCCCAAACCCCCGCTCCTCTATAGAAGAGCACAGCATAGATTAGTGAATACAACCTCTCCTCGGTACCGTATCAAGAAAGGTATAAGGAAGCTATATGGTCACATTATAGCAAACTTGAAAATGTAAAGACAATGTTTGAACACATTATGTACCTACTGGTCTTCCCCAGTTAAGTTAGACATCATCCAAATTGTGAAATATAAGTACGAAGGTCTGTGTATTAATTCCGTCAAAAATCCTCATATTCTACAACTTTCATTCGAAAAAGAATGCCAGTTTTACAAACCATAAAAAGAAGATATATAAAATAAAAACATTCAGTCGTATACCAATCTTTGTGATTAGTTATGTCCTCATAGATCAACATTTAACAGTCCGTGGCGTAAACGTGCTCGTGCTCGTGTGTGCGTGTGCGTGCGCGTGCGCTTGTATGTGTGTGTGTGTGTGTGTGTGTGCGTGCGTATGTGTGTGTGCGTGTGTATGTGTGCGTGCGTGTGCGTGCGTGTGCGTGAACGCGAGTGTGTGAGCGTGTGCGTGGGTGTGTGAGTGTGTGCGTGCGTGCGTGAGTATGTGTGCCCGCGCGTGTATTTGTATGTGCGTGTGTGTGTGACTGCATGCACCACATGTATGTACTGACTTTGTGTACCCGTGTGCTTGAAAGGGAATGTGTGTTATGAGTACCAGTGCGTGAGCGTTTGTGCATGTGTGTATGCGCAAGTGTATGTATGTGTGTACTTGCTTGCGCGTTTTCATACCTGCGCGTGTTTGTTTATAGGCTCAATTCCATTATTTCCCAAATACAATTATGCCTACACACACAAAATTTAACAAATAAAAATAAAATAAAAATTGATAATGCAAGATGCTTTCTTTCTTGGTTTCAAAATTCACAACAATTCGTGATAATTCCAGAAAAAAGGATAAATAACAGTAACATAAGATTTAAACATCAAATGAAAAATATCTATGTAAGTACTACTAAAAAATAAACAGAAGCAGAGATGGGAGAGAACGCGACAGAGATGGAATGAGAGGGGAGGGGGTGGGGCGGTCAGAATAGCCACAGAAACAGACTTAGGGTTAGCAGCAACCAAAAGAAGAAGACCGAACATGATCGCGAAGAAGCCACACTGGCATTTCACCATTGTCCATGTTCACTTCAGGGTTTTCTAGCCCTGTTTAAGACCTCGTTCACCTTCATGTCCGTTTCAATTTTGATTATTTGCCCGTCTTTCATTTTCGCGAATATTTTCCCATTGGCTGACCAGGCCGACGTGGTTCCAGGGTGCTCTGCGGCCGTTTTCATCATTCTGTAGTTCCATTTTGTTAAGTCTTCCCCCACAGAAACGCCCAAACCCTTCAATTTACGTCTTTCCCCCAGAACCCGTGCCCTCACCCTCCTGGAGAAGAACCTGGCAATGATGGGGCGTGGTCTGCTTCCTCCCGGCTTTCCGACCCGGTGGGCCATTTCAATGTCGTCCGCGGTCACCTTCACCCCCGATCTTCTTGCTGAACAGGCTGGTACAGCTCTCCACGCAGTCGTCAACGGTTTCGTTTCGTCCCCCTGGTTCTGTCACGCCGAATACTCTGACATTGAACGAGCGACCGTGTTGCTCGTGGTCGTTTGCTTCTCTTCTGAGTGTCTCGCCCGTCTTCTTGCCCAAGTCGACCTGTTCACGCAGGTCTCTGTTCTCCTCCCTCAATCTCTCAACCTCCACACCTAACTTATCTCTTATTTCTCAACTCGAAAATGTTGCTTTCCAGCTTGTCCAGTCTTGAATCATGCTTATCCGCTATCCTGTTCATGTCCTCTCTAAGCGACTTTATGTCTTCCTTGGTTGACAGCGTGTCTATTTTCTCCCTTATATGTTCTAAGCTGTCTTGAAATGCCATATTTTCGTCAAAAAACCTACCTTCCTCGTTGCCTTCTTCGCTACCTTCACTCACTATTCGCTGTTTCTTCTTGTCTCGTTTGTCTTCGCTTCTTGACGGGCTAACAGCCGATTCACTTGCTGACGACGTGGAAGAAGGTTTTCTCTTACCGGACAAATATTTGGAAATTGTACTTGTCATAGCCGATGGGAGAAATAAGCAAAATGTTTTTCTTTGCTGGAAATAAACCGAAGAAAAGAAACGGGAGGCTCAAAATGGTCTTGTCATTGCTGCTGCTGCTGTTGTAGTGCGCCTCTATATGACCGGTGAGTTCGCCTTGCACCGGTGAGTTCCACACTGCACATTTGCCGGCTGAATGAATCAGTCAACACGCAATCTCTCTTGCACGCGCGGCCTAAGCAGAGAAAAACAAGCGCGAAATCGCAATAGTTTGTGGCACGCGGTCTATTTTTGCCACTCCAACCATGAGTCACCTCCCCTGGCTTTTCAATAATTTTAATTTGTAAACCAGAATGTTATCTCTGCACCATTTCGTAACTTTTTATATCTTTTGGAAAACATTTAAAACTATGTATCCTACTTATACTCATCAAAAGAAGCACCGCATACTCGTCGTGTCTGTTGTAGTGTCTGTATTACGTATGTTTATTATTTTGTACGCTTTTAAAATACATCATGTTAAAGAGCGGCCTCAATTTGAAGTGTAGCCTCTTTCTATGTATCCCTTTTCTTCTTTCCCCCTCTCTTTCTTTCTTTCTCCTCTCTCTCCTCCCCCTTCCCATCTCTCTCTAGCTCTCCCTCTCTCTCTCTTCCCCCCCTCTCCTCTCTCATCGTTTTTGGTCACCCTACTCCTTTCTCCTCGGGTTTGTTGTTGTTTTTCCCCGTCCTTCTTCGTCGTTTCCAATTCGATCTTCTCTTTCCTCTTATGCGGTGCTTCTTTTGAGTATAAGTAGGATACAATAGTTTTTTTAATGTTTTCCAAAAGATATAAAAAGTTACGAAATGGTGCAGAGATAACAATCTGGTTTACAGATAAAAATTATTCGAAACGCCAGGGGAGGTGACTCATGGTTGGAGTGGTAAAAATACACCGCGTGCCACAAACTATTGCGATTTGGCGCTTTGTTTTCACTCTGCTTAGGCCGCGCGTGCAAGAAGAGAGATTGCGTGTTGACTGATTCATTCAGCCGGCAAATGTGCAGTGTGGAACTCACCGGTGCAAGGCGAACTCACCGGTCATATAGAGGCGCACTACAACAGCAGCAGCAGCAATGACAAGACCATTTTGAGCCTCCCGTTTCTTTTCTTCGGTTTATTTCCAGCAAAGAAAAACATTTTGCTTATTTCTCCCATCGGCTATGACAAGTACAATTTCCAAATATTTGTCCGGTAAGAGAAAACCTTCTTCCACGTCATCAGCAAGTGAATCGCTGTTAGCCCGTCAAGAAGCGAAGACAAACAAGACAAGAAGAAACAGCGAATAGTGAGTGAAGGTAGCGAAGAAGGCAACGAGGAAGGTAGGTCTTTTGACGAAAATATGGCATTTCAAGACAGCTTAGAACATATAAGGGAGAAAATAGACACGCTGTCAACCAAGGAAGACATAAAGTCGCTTAGAGAGGACATGAACAGGATATGATTCAAGACTGGACAAGCTGGAAAGCGACATTTTTGAATTGAGAAATGAGAGAGATAAATTAGGTGTGAGGTTGAGAGATTGAGGGAGGAGAACAGAGACCTGCGTGAACAGGTCGACTTGGGCAAGAAGACGGCGAGACACTCCGCAGAAGAGAAGCAAACGACCACGAGCAACACGGTCGCTCGTTCAATGTCAGAGTATTCGGCGTGACAGAACCAGGGGGACGAAACGAAACCGTTGACGACTGCGTGGAGAGCTGTACCAGCCTGTTCAGCAAGAAGATCGGGGTGAAGGTGACCGCGGACGACATTGAAATGGCCCACCGGGTCGGAAAGCCGGGAGGAAGCAGACCACGTCCCATCATTGCCAGGTTCTTCTCCAGGAGGGTGAGGGCACGGGTTCTGGGGGAAAGACGTAAATTGAAGGGTTTGGGCGTTTCTGTGGGGGAAGACTTAACAAAATGGAACTACAGAATGATGAAAACGGCCGCAGAGCACCCTGGAACCACGTCGGCCTGGTCAGCCAATGGGAAAATATTCGCGAAAATGAAAGACGGGCAAATAATCAAAATTGAAACGGACATGAAGGTGAACGAGGTCTTAAACAGGGCTAGAAAACCCTGAAGTGAACATGGACAATGGTGAAATGCCAGTGTGGCTTCTTCGCGATCATGTTCGGTCTTCTTCTTTTGGTTGCTGCTAACCCTAAGTCTGTTTCTGTGGCTATTCTGACCGCCCCACCCCCTCCCCTCTCATTCCATCTCTGTCGCGTTCTCTCCCATCTCTGCTTCTGTTTATTTTTTAGTAGTACTTACATAGATATTTTTCATTTGATGTTTAAATCTTATGTTACTGTTATTTATCCTTTTTTCTGGAATTATCACGAATTGTTGTGAATTTTGAAACCAAGAAAGAAAGCATCTTGCATTATCAATTTTTATTTTATTTTTATTTGTTAAATTTTGTGTGTGTAGGCATAATTGTATTTGGGAAATAATGGAATTGAGCCTATAAACAAACACGCGCAGGTATGAAAACGCGCAAGCAAGTACACACATACATACACTTGCGCATACACACATGCACAAACGCTCACGCACTGGTACTCATAACACACATTCCCTTTCAAGCACACGGGTACACAAAGTCAGTACATACATGTGGTGCCTGCAGTCACACACACACGCACATACAAATACACGCGCGGGCACACATACTCACGCACGCACGCACACACTCACACACCCACCATTCGCACACGCTCACACACTCGCGTTCACGCACGCACGCACACGCACGCACATACGCACGCACGACATACGCACCGCACACACACATACGGCACGCACACACACACACACACACAACACATACAAGCGCACGCGCACGCACACGCACACACGAGCACGAGCACGTTTACGCCACGGACTGTTAAATGTTGATCTATGAGGACATAACTAATCACAAAGATTGGTATACGACTGAATGTTTTTATTTTATATATCTTCTTTTTGTGGTTTGTAAAACTGGCATTCTTTTTCGAATGAAAGTTGTAGAATATGAGGATTTTTGACGGAATTAATACACAGACCTTCGTACTTATATTTCACAATTTGGATGATGTCTAACTTAACTGGGGAAGACCAGTAGGTACATAATGTGTTCAAACATTGTCTTTACATTTTCAAGTTTGCTATAATGTGACCATATAGCTTCCTTATACCTTTCTTGATACGGTACCGAGGAGAGGTTGTATTCACTAATCTATGCTGTGCTCTTCTATAGAGGAGCGGGGGTTTGGGGTGTTGGGGTTTGCACCGTTTGGCTTCCACTTTTTTTTTTTAAAGAAAAAAAAAAAAGAAATTCACATTGAAAGAAAAGGTCCTCAGTGCATCTAAAAATAAATGATGATGATGATGATGATGATGATGGTACAGAAAGCAGATGGTGTGACACGTGAGATAAAATAGACAGTGGTAGGAGAGATGGATAGTGTGAATTGTAGTCCTCTACTTTATATATATGGTATTGTGTGAGTATTATATAATATATATGTTATATATTGTGCATGTACATATATCGATGGCTTGGGGTCGGGGTGGGCTATCTTTGGATGGTCCATTGACGTATTGTTGGACTTGCGAGGGCTGATGGCTTGTGTGGAAGGACTGCTGAGATATGGACAGAGAGGCACCTTTTATCATAAATTTATGTTTCTGCAGTCATTGTTTTATGCAGGTGGCTGTTTTTTGCAGTGGGTCTAACGGTGCGTTGGTGGGCTGTCTGGTGGTGGTCCGGTTTGGCTCCGGGCCATCGATGTGTTATGTGTGTGGGTGGCATACGTTTTTCCTTTCGTGCTTCCTATCCTACATTTAGTTGAGGGGGGGGGGGGGGGGGGGGGGGGGGGGGGGGGGTGGGGGGGGGGGGCGTGGAAAGAGTCAACTTGTACAAGAGGGTGCTTTGAATGAGGTATCATTCGAGAAAAGAGCTAAAACAAACGAGAAATGAATGTTTGTATATTGATTTTCAAGGAGGCTGATTGTATTCGAATTTAAATGCAAACAGTTCTTATTTTCGTTCTCACCGTTCGGTAAGGATAACATGTCTAGATATGAGAATTGTGAAAGATGTAGCCTACTCATTAATGTACCTGAAAAGCCACCAACTCCTTCCACCATCGCCACATGTATTCCTCTAGCCTTCTTAGTCCATACGATGGGCTGGGCTTTTTCTTTGTCTACCTCCTCAAGTTTCTCTCTGTCTCTCTCTGTCTCTGTCTCTGTCTCTGTCTCTGTCTCTCTTCTCTCTCTCTCCCTCTCTCTCTCTCTCCTCTCTCTCTCTCTCTCTCTCTCTCTCTCTCTCTCTCTCTCTCTCTCTCTCTCTCTGGCTGCTCTGGATGTAAAAAAAGCTCTCCTCATTCCCTCTCTCTCCCCAATTCCTCTTGCCTGTTCATTTGCCAGCTTTTTACCCCCACTATTTTTAAAAAAATCATCTTTTTTCCCCACCTTGAGTTTGTTCCAAGATTCATTCGTCATGATTGGAATGAAGTGTGCACTTGAGTTTTTGTATGATTTGTGTGTACTTGAGATTTTGTGTGGTAATAACTGAAGGGAGGATAAGACATTCTTGATACACGTATGGATAGCATATGCTGGAATGAACGAGATTTTGTAATTGCACCATTGTATGTGATGTTGTTGGAGACCCGTTGCAAATATGAATGTAAGTGATCATGATATGAATGTGAATAAACTAGTTGCAAACAGATAGCATAATGTGAGTTCACGTAGGCAAGGTTACTGTTTTACTGTTTCGTACAGCTTCATTGTTCTTCCCATAGGACCGTGGATGGTGCTTATTTTTATGAAATTGTGCTTCCCCCCCCCCCCCCCCCCCCTCAAAGCCCCCCCCACCCCCCCCCTCCCCCCCCCCCCCTCCCTCACTTATAAATAAAATAAAACATAAAACACATACGTGATCCGTGTAGACTGTGAATGGTCTTTATTATTATAGAAATCTATCTATGCGGATCAGTGTGTGTATGACTTTCCGTTCTGGTTACGTGTTGGTTGTTTTTTTGATAAAATGTGTCGTTCCAATTTTTCATGCAGGAATGATATTTTGATGTAAACTGGTAAGTCACCGGGCTTAACTGTAAAACGCGGAAAAAAGGGGAAAGCGGGAATGTGTGAGGGGAGGGTGAAACCTTCGCCTTTTGTTTGTGCGATACACGAATTTGTTAACGCTGCATTTTAATTTTGGAGGGAGGGGGGGGGGGGGGGTGGGGGGTAGAGAATGAGGCTCTTGCATAAACGTGAGCTTTGAATCAAAACACAGTTTATCAGAGTGTGCACGTGTTGTTGTAACTAGGCATACATTTACACTCGCACTTAGGATACACACACGCAACGCACGCACGCACACACACGCACGCAAACACACACCGCGGACACACGCACACACACGTACACATCCACACGTCACACGCATCATCATCACAGACACACGCACACACGCACGCAAGTACATATACGCATGCACACACAGACGCGCCTGCACACACACATCTCTTCGTTACCATTTTCTTTCTCCTTGTACATGTGTGTCTATAGTGCATAAGTCTAATGACGTTATCTTTCATACATTATCTAGGTGTTTTTTTCCTACGGAATCGAGGTGGGAAGAGTGATTTTTGGACAGTGAGACCCGGTGTAAATATTTAATAAGTTTTCTTTATTGTGGCCTTGTTACTCTCTTCAATGTATAACATGGATTTATTTTTTGTGTCTGAGCACGCGCGTTTGCCAACGCTGGTCGGACGAAAACTTGTTGTTGTGTTTGTTTCTATTTTTTTTTCTCCTGTATGCGTGTGATTGAATCTTGCTTCTTTGTCATGCTGTGAACATGTGTGAGAATGGTTGGCCTGTCGGTGTTTGGCACAAACTATTCAATGCCATTTTTTGAAAGTGACGATTTGATTCCATCGTGTTTTGTTATATCACGTGAGGATAAAACATTGTACCTGATGGATACCATTTTTGATTGTTTTTGTGTTCATTATGCTTGTGGTAAGGGAAATAATGGATTTTGGTTTGCTTTGTTACGTCATAAGTCCACAATTGTAGCTAACACCTTGCTTATCTTTATTTGTCAAAATGGCTTGTAAAGCAATAAAAATAGCATCTTTAAACTGCCAAGGTCTTGGAAATGCCCAGAAACGTAGGGATGTATTTCATTATTTAAGAGAAAAAGATTATTCAATATATTTACTTCAAGACACACATTTCGATCCAAAGATAGAAAATATATTAGGGCTGATGGGGGATATAAATGTTATTTGCGCTGTCACACAGTTC
>JAGGCT020003274.1:0-12500 GCA_017654935.2 Phymorhynchus buccinoides | reverse complement strand
ATCTGATCCCATAGCTCTTAGGTCCTGTACATCTGATTCCATAGCTCTTAGGTCCTGTACATCTGGATCCCATAGCTCTTAGGTCCTGTACATCTGATCCCATAGCTCTTAGGTCCCTGTACATCCCTGATCCCCATAAGCTCTTTAGGTCCTGTTTTTAACATCATGGATCCCATAGCTCCTATAGGTCACCTGTACATCTGATCCCATAGCTCTTAGGTCCCTTTACATCTGATCCCATAGCTCTTAGGTCGTGTACATCTGATCCCATAGCTCTTAGGTCCCTGTACATCTGATCCCATAGCTCTTAGGTCCTGTACATCTGATCCCATAGCTCTTAGTTCGTGTACATCTGATCCCATAGCTCTTAGGTCCCCATGTACATCTGATCCCATAGCTCTTAGGTCCTGTACATCTGATCCCATAGCTCTTTAGGTCCCTGTACATCTTATCCCCATAGCCGTTTTCTTAGGTCCTGCAACATTCTGGATCCCATAGCTCTTAGGTTTTCCTGTACATCTGATCCCATAGCTCTTAGGTCCCCCCCGTACATCTGATCCCAATAGCTCTTAGGTCCATGTACATCTGATCCCCCATAGCTCTTAGGTCCCATAGCTCTTTTTAGGTTCCCTCTGATCCCATAGCTTCTCCATAGATCCTTAGGTCTGATCCCCCTGCAAGGTCCTGTATCATCTGAATCCCATAGCTCTTAGGTCCCCCGATGTACAATCCTTGAAATCCCATAGCTCTTAGGTCCTGTACATCTGGAATCCCATAGCTTCTTAGGGTCTTAGGTCCTGTACATCTGATCCCCATAGCTCTTAGGTCCTGTACATCCTGATCCCCCATAGCTCCTTACTATCCCCCACCTGTAAAACATCCATTCCCATAGCTCTTAAGGTTCCCTGTACATCTGATTCCATAGCTCTTAGGTCCTGAACATCTTGGATTCCCATAGCTCTTAGGTCCACCTGTACATCTGATTTCCCCATAGCTCTTAGGTCCTGTTAACATCTGATTCCCATAGCTCTTAGGTCCCCCCTGTACATCTGATTTCCCATATAGCTTTCTTAGGTCCTGCACCCCCCAATCTGATTCCATCCATAGCTCTTAGGTCCCTGTACATCTGATTCCCCATAGCTCTTAGGTCCTGTACATCTGATCCCCATAGCTCTCAGGTCCCACGTACATCTGAAATCCCAAAAAAATAGCTTTTCTTAGGTCCTGTACATCTGATCCCATAGCTCTTAGGTCCTGTACATCTGATCCCCATAGCTCTCAGGTTCCTGTACATCCGATGTACATAGCTCTTAGGACTCCTGTAACATCTGAATCCCCATAGCTCTTAGGTCCTGTACATCTGATCCCATAGCTCTTAGGTCCTGTACATCTGATTCCATAGCTCTTAGGTCCTGTACATCTGATTCCATAGCTCTTAGGTCCTGTACATCTGATTCCATAGCTCTTAGGTCCTGTACATCTGATCCCATAGCTCTTAGGTCCTGTACATCTGATTCCCCATAGCTCTTAGGTCCTGTACATCTGATTCCATAGCTCTTAGGTCCTGGTACATCTGATTCCATAGCTCCTTCCTTAGGTCCTGTACATCTGATCCCATAGCTCTTAGGTCCCCCCCCGTACATCTTGAAAATCCCATAGCTCTTTAGGTCCTGTAAACATCTGATTCCCCATAGCTCTTAGGTCTCCTGTACATCTGATCCCATAGCTCCCTTAGGTTACCTGTACATCTCTCTGATTGCCCATAGCTCTTACCTCCCTGTACATCTCATCCCATAGCTCTCAGGTCCTGTACATCTGGATCCCATAGCTTTCTTAGGTCCTGTACATCTGATCCCATAGCTTCTTTTAGGTCCCCTGTACATCTGAATTCCCATAGCTTCTTAGGTTCCATACCTAATCTGTATCTCCCATAGCTCTTAGGTCCCCTACCATCTGATCCCATAGCTCTTAGGTCCTGTACATCTGATTCCCATAGCTCTTAGGTCCTGTACATCTGATCCCATAGCTTATCTTAGGTTAATGGCCCTCCGCTTGATTCCCCATCACCTTCCACCTTGGTTTCCTGCACATCTTGATCCCCATAGCTCTTAGGTTCCCTAGGCACCTCTGAAATCCCATAGCTTTCTTTTTTAGGTCCTGATACATCTTGATCCCATAGCTCTTAGGTTCCCTCGTACACAATACCTGAATATCCCATAGCGTCTCTTTCCTGTAGGTCCTGATACATCCATGATTCCCATAAGCCTCTTAGGTCCAGTAAACATCTTGAAGTTTCCATAGCTCTTAGGTTCCTGAACATCCCCCCTATTCCCATAGCTTTCTTAGGCCCCCTTTAGGTCCTGCGTAACATCTTCGATTCCCAATTTAAGCCGTTTCTTAAGGTCCCTGTTACCAAATCTTGACCCCCATAGCGTTCCTTAGGTCCTGTAACCCTCTCTAATCCCAATAGCTCCTTAGGTCTCCTGTACATCTGGATCCCATAGCTTCCTTTAGGTCCCCTGGGTAAACATCCTAATCCCCCCCATAGCTCCTTTTTTTAGGTCCCCCTGTTACATCTCTCTTGATCCCCATAGCCTTTCTTAGGTCCTGTCACACCATCTGATCCCCATAGCTCCCATTAGGTCCCCCGGTAAAATCTGAATTCCACCATAGCTCTTAGGTCCCCCATTGTTCTAACATCTGATCCCCATAGCTTCTTTTAGGTCCCGTGTAACATCTGATTCCATATCTTAGGTCCTGCACATCCTGATCCCATAGCTCTTTAGGTCCCTGCACATCCTTGATTTCCCCATAAGCTCTCCCCTCATGTACATTTGATCCCCCCCCTCTTAGATCCCGTTACCAAATTCCGATCCCAATAAGCTTCTTAAGGTTCCCTGTAACATCTTGGATACCATAGCGCCTTAGGTCCCCTGTTACATCTTGAACATCTCACTCCCAATAGCTTCCTTTAGGTCCCGCGTTACAATCTGATTCCATAGCTTTTTCCTTAGGTCCCAGGGTTACATCTGAATCCCATAGCTCTTAGGTCTCTGTACCATCCCCCTGAATCCCTAAGACTCTTAGGTCCCCCCCCCGTATACATCTGTAAAAATCCCCCATAGCTCCCTTAGGGTTCCGTCCCCCTGTATTTACAAAGCTCCTCGGTCCTGAACATCCCATAGCTTAGCTCTTAGGTTCCCCATGTACATCTGAATTCCATATGACTCCTTTATGTCCCCCTGCTCACATCCTGCATCCCCAATAGCCTCTTTAGGGTTCCCTGGATCAACCATCTGATTCCCCATAAGCTCTTTTAGGTCCCCCCCCCCCCCCCGAACATCTTCATCCCATATAGCTCCTCTCAGGTTTTTACTCCTGTTACATATCCTCTATCCACAAATAGCTCTTTGAGGTCACCCACCCCCTGTACCAATCTACATCCCCATATAGCTCTCATGGGTTTTCCTGTACCCTTTTCTCCTGTGATCCACCCCAATGTAATTTTTTAAGTACCATACCTCCCTAATCCCACTACACATCTCAGATTTGACTCCCCTACCCATCTCTGATTCCCCCATTAAAAGCTCTATAGGTCCCTGGTAACATTCCTGAATTCCCATAGCTCCTCCCTAAGGTCCTGTACATTCTTGATCCCATAGCCCTTGTTCTCAGGTCCCCTGTACATCTTGATTCCCAATAGCTTCCCTCATGTCCTGCAACACTCTTATCCCCCATAGCGGAGGGCTCTTAGGATTTTTTTCCCCGTTACTCTTAGATTCCATAGCTATCTTGAGGTACCCCCCCCTGTTTACATCTAGTACATCTGATCCCATTCGCTCCTTAGTTCCTGTATACAATTCGGTTGAAATCCCATAGCCCCTTAGGTCCCCCCCCCTTTTGCACACCTCCTATGATCCCATAGTTTTTCCTTAGGTCCTTGTAAAAAAAACATCTTGATCCCATAGTCTCCTTTTAGGTCTTTATTTCTGATTGTAACTGATCTGAATTTCTCATAAGTCCTGTGGTTCCTGTATATCATCTTGATCCCGATTTAGCTCTTTTTCTCTTATGTTCCTGTACATCTTGATTCCCATAGCTTTTAGGTCCTGTCCCCTGTCACACATCTGGATTCCCCATAAGTCCTGTCCTTAGGATTCCATAGATCTTAGGTCCTGTACATCTGATCCCCATAACGCCTAGGTCCTTTTAAGTCTGTTCCCCTAGTACTTAAGTCCTGGACCCCTGACCCCATAGCTTCCTTTTAAGGTTCCCCCCCTGCACCCCTCTTGATTCCACCATAGACCATAGCTTTTAGGTCCTCCTGTACAACTGATCCCCATTTAGCTCTTTTTAAGTTCCTGGTTACAATCTATAATCACCATAAAAAGCTTAGCTCTTAGGTCCCCAAAAAAACCTGGCACACATCTGTGAGCCCCCATTAGCTCTTGGTCTCCCCCCCCCCCTCTACTCAGTCTGATCCCCATAGCCTCACCTTAGGTCCCCTAGCAACCTCTGATCCTCCAGATGCTTCTCTTTAGGTCCCCCCAATGGTACATCTGATTCTCCCCATAGCCTCTTAGATCCGGTGGTAAACATTCTCTGATCCCAAATAGCTTCTTTAGGTCCTGCACCTCTGATCCCCCATAGCTCCCCTTAGGACTCCCTGTACAGCTATCCCCATTAGACGCCTTAGGTACCCTCTGTATACCATCGTGGGATCCCATTAGCTCTCTAGGTTCCTGTACATCTTGATATCCCAATAGCTCTTAGGTTCCCCCCCGTACATCTGGATCCCATTAGCGTCTTCGGGTCATGTACATCTGTGATCCCCTAGCCTTCTTTAGATTCCCCCGTACCATCCGATCCCAATAGTGCTTAGGTCCTTAGGGTCCCCCCTGGTACCACAATCTGAATTCCCCATGTAGATTCTTTAGGTATCCTGTAGATCTTGATCCCATTAGCGTCCATTTAGGTATTCACCCCCTGGTACATCTTTTATTCCTCATATAGCCTCCTTAGGTCCCTGGTAAACATCTGATTCCATAGCTTCCTTATGTCCCCACTGTTTTAACCATCTGCAATCCCCATACATCTTCTTTGTTTAGGTTCCTAGCTTTACATCTTGATTTCCCATAGCTCTTTAATTCCTGTAAAAACATTCTGGGAACCCCCCTTGCCTCTTAGGTTCCTGCACCTTGATCCCATAGCCTCTGTAGGTTTCTCCCATCTGTAACACATCTGGATCCCCCAAAAAAACCCACTTAGCCTGCTTATTAGGTGTTCCCCTGTACATCTGAGGTCAAAAATAGCTGATCTTATGGTTCTTAGGTCCTTGCACCTCTAAATCCCCATAAGCTCTTACGGTTTCATGCAACCCAATCTGACTTTCCCATTAGCGCCCCTTAGGTCCCGTGCACAATGAATTCCCATAAGCTCTGGTCCCCCCGCTGGGTTTGCTCTTAGGAACTGTTCATGTAATCCTCAATAGCTTGTTCCTGTAGGTTTCCCAATATGCAACATCTGATCCCATATGGCCCTTTCCTTTAGGTTCAATGTTATCACTCTCGGAATTCCCTTAGCCATAGTTCTTAAGGTACCCTGAACCCTCTGATCCCCATAGCTTCTTAGGTTTCCCTCCCGTACATTCTGATCCCATAGCTCCTCTTAGGTTTCCTTTGTTACCCAAAATCTGATTTCCCCCATAGCCCTTCTTTTAGTGCGTTTCCCCCTAGGTACATCTGATCCCATAGCTCTTAGTTCCTGTACATCTGATTCCATAGCTCTTAGGTCCTGTACATCTGATCCCATAGCTCTTAGGTCCAGTACATCTTATCCCATAGCTCTTAGGTCCTGTACATTTGGGATATCCTTAGATCTTCAGGTCCCCGTGTTACATCCTGATTCCCATAGCTCCTTAGGTCCCTGTTACATCTTATACTATAGCTTTTTTATGGGTCCCTGTTAAACATTCTGATTTTCCATAGCTTTCCCTTTAGGTCCCCCTTACCATTCTTGATCCACTAGCTTCTTTACGGTGACCCCCCCCCCCTTAGGTCCTGTACATCTGATTCCATAGCTCTTAGGTCCTGTAGCATCTTATCCCATAGCTCTTAGGTCCTGTACATCTGATACCATAGCTCTTAGGTCCTGAACATCTTAGTCCCGTAGCTCTTAGGTCTTGTACATCCCCCCCCATAGCTTCGTTAGGTCCGTAACATCTTATCCCATTAAGTCCTTTCTTAGGTCCTTGCCCCTCTGTATACCATAGCTCTTAGGGTCCCCCCCGAACATTCTGATTTCCCATAGCCCCTTTTCCCTTTAGGCGTCCCTGTTAACAATCTGAAATCCCATTTTACAGCTATTCTTTCTAGTGTCCCTGCACCTCTGAGGTCCAGTACATCTGAGCTCCCTTTCTCTTAGGTCCTGTAACATCTTATCCCATAGCTCTTAGGTCCAGTACATCTGATACCATAGCTCTTAGGTCCTGAATCTGATCACCATAGCTCTTAGGTCCTGTACATCTTATCTTAGCTCTTAGGTCCAGTACATCTGAAGTCCCATAGCTCTTAGGTCCTGTACATCTGATCCCATAGCTCTTAGGTCCGGAACATCTTATCCCATAGCTCTTAGGTCATGTACATCTGATCCCATAGCTCTTAGGTCTGACATCTGATCCCATAGCTCTTAGGTCCTGTACATCTGATCCCATAGCTCTTAGGTCCTGTACACCTGATCCCATAGCTCTTAGGTCCTGTACATCTGATCCCATAGCTCTTAGGTCCCTGTTACATCTGATCCCATAGCTCTTAGGTCCTGTACATCTGATCCCATAGCTCTTAGGTCCAGCACATCTTATCCCATAGCTCTTAGGTCCAGTACATCTGATCCCATAGCTCTTAGGTCCTGTACATCTCCCATAGCTCTTAGGTCCCATAGCTCTTAGGTCCTGTACATCTGATCCCATAGCTCTTAGGTCCTGTACATCTGCTCCCATAGCTCTTAGGTCCTGTACATCTGATCCCATAGCTCTTAGGTCCTGTACACCTGATCCCATAGCTCTTAGGTCCTGTACATCTTATCCCATAGCTCTTAGGTCCCGTACATCTGATTCCATAGCTCTTAGGTCCTGTACATCTAATCCCATAGCTCTTAGGTCCTGCACATCTGATCCCATAGCTCTTAGGTCCTGCACATCTGATCCCATAGCTCTTAGGTCCTGTACATCTGATCCCATAGCTCTTAGGTCCTGTACATCTGATCCCATAGCTCTTAGGTCCTGTACATCTGATCCCATAGCTCTTAGGTCCAGTACATCTGATACCATAGCTCTTAGGTCCTGAACATCTGATCCCATAGCTCTTAGGTCCTGTACATCTGATCCCATAGCTCTTAAGTCCTGTACATCTGACCCCATAGCTCTTAGGTCCTGCACCTCTGATCCCATAGCTCTTAGGTCATGTACATCTGATCCCATAGCTCTTAGATCCCGTACATCTTATCCCATAGCTCTTAGGTCCAGTACATCTGATCCCATAGCTCTTAGGTCCTGAACATCTGATCCCATAGCTCTTAGGTCCTGCACATCTGATCCCATAGCTCTTAGGTCCTGTACATCTCATCCCATAGCTCTTAGGTCCTGTACACCTCATCCCATAGCTCTTAGGTCCCATACTTCTCTGATCCACAATGTATTTAAGTACCATACCTCTAATCCCATACCTCTTAGATGCCCTACCTCTGATCCCATAGCTCTTAGGTCATGTACATCTGATCCCATAGCTCTTAGATCCCGTACATCTTATCCCATAGCTCTTAGGTCCAGTACATCTGATCCCATAGCTCTTAGGTCCTGCACATCTTATCCCATAGCTCTTAGGTCCCGTACATCTGATTCCATAGCTCTTAGGTCCTGTACATCTGATCCCATAGCTCTTAGGTCCCGTACATCTGATCCCATAGCTCTTAGGTCCTGCACATCTGATCCCATAGCTCTTAGGTCCTGTACATATGATCCCATAGCTCTTAGGTCCTGTACATCTGATACCATAGCTCTTAGGTCCTGTACATCTGATCCCATAGCTCTCAGGTCCTGTACATCTGATCCCATAGCTCTCAGGTCCTGTACATCTGATCCCATAGCTCTCAGGTCCTGTACATCTGATCCCATAGATCTTAGGTCCTGTACATATGATCCCATAGCTCTTAGGTCCTGTACATCTGATTCCATAGCTCTTAGGTCCTGTACATCTGATTCCATAGCTCTTAGGTCCTGTACATCTGATCACATAGCTCTTAGGTCCTGTACATCTGATACCATAGCTCTTAGGTCCTGAACATCTGATCCCATAGCTCTTAGGTCCTGCACATCTGATCCCATAGCTCTTAGGTCCTGCACCTCTGATCCCATAGCTCTTAGGTCATGTACATCTGATCCCATAGCTCTTAGTTCCTGTACATCTGATCCCATAGCTCTTAGGTCCTGAACCTCTGATCCCATAGCTCTTAGGTCCTGTACATCTGACCCCATAGCTCTTAGGTCCTGTACATCTGATCCCATAGCACTTAGGTCCTGTACATCTTATCCCATAGCTCTTAGGTCCCGTACATCTGATCCCATAGCTCTTCGGTCCTGTACATCTGAATGGAACGCCCTAAAACCAGAAACCATCAGGCCCCTTCTGCTAAAGCCTTCTTCTGAAAACTGACTAATTAACGTGGTAAGTGCATACGATCATTGAATTAACGATTCAAACATACAAACACATATGCAAATGACGACTGATTTATGTAGTAAGTGCATACGATCATTGAATTAACGAATCAAACATACAAACGCATATGCACATGACGAGACTAATTAACGTGGTAAGTGCATACGATCATTGAATTAATGACTCAAACATACAAACCGCATATGCACTCAAGATAATTAAGTGGTAACTGCATACGATCATCTAATTAATGCCTTCAAAACATTCAACCACAACGGCACATGACGACAATTAAACGTCCTAAAGTGCCATACGATCCATTGAAGAACGATTCAAACATACAAACACATACGCACATGACGGACTAATTTAACGTTGGTATAGTGCATACGTAATTGAAAATCCACTCGCAAACATCTCCCCTCACACTCCCGATTCTGTCTCTTCTCACATACTACTTTCACACTCGTATATTCTGGTGGTACCTCCAAACTGCACTACCCATATCTTTGACATTCATTCACCGGTGCACTGTCGTGTAGCTCTCGACATGGCATTCTGTGTTGAGCTCTATCAGAACTGTACGCTTCCATATCGCGTATCGACACACACTGACACACACACAAACACGCACGCTCCGCACGCAACAGCCTGCTTGATATACACCTTTTTGAGTAAGTATTTATTTTCTTGTACACACACAAACACATACACGCAAGTGCGTGCACATACTTGAGCACGCTTGCACACACATACACGTATATTTATTTCAATGATACACAATAGAGGCAAGCAAGTTTATATAAGTCTTCTCTAGTGCATATACACATAAAACGCACATACACATGTGCATACGTATATAATTACACACGCAAACACACACGCATTCTCTCTCTCTCTCTCTCTCTCTCTCTCCAACTATCTCTCTCTCTCTCTTGCACTCTCTCTCAATCTCAATCTCTCTCTCACTCTCTCTTTCTTCTTCCCCCTCTCTCTCTCCCTACTCTCTCTGTGTCTTGATTTTGGAATCAATTGGTTTGAGTTAAGCTGAACATTGCTATAGAATGTCCAGGGTCAATTTCCCCCCCCTTTGATGCATTCACGCATGTACGCACAAATACACACACACAAACACGCGCGTACATGTGTATTGCTAAAACCTACGCTTGCTAAGCTTGTTATTACCAACATTTGATAGATTCGGTTAACCGTTTTTCAAACAGAACAACAAACATAGGCTTAACATTCTTGTAAATGTCAATGAACATTTCAGAAAACGATACAAGACTGGCAATAAAATTTATGTGCAAAAGAACAAAAAGGGGTGTAATAAGGCAAGACAATCTATTTGTTGCTTTGTTTTTAAATATGAGGAGAGTGTCTTTTTTTGACAAATAGATAAAATAGCCCAATTTCTTTCAATCGTCCATTTTACTAGTAATACAGGAAGCACTCACACCCTCTCTCATCTCTCCTCTCAATTCCTCTCTCATCTCTCAACTCTCGTCTGCCTCTCCTCTCTCATCTCCAATCTCTCTCTCATCTCTCTCTCTCTCCTCTCCCTCGTGTGTGTATCAAAGGGAGTTCCCTTGTAAAACGATGCTATAAATGTCCCACATGTGTCCATAGGGAGCGAGAGGACAATAAACTTTAGATTCGTTCAAAAACAATGTTTTCTCAATATAAACCAGCAAGCCATGCTTCCGTCAAAACTTGTACCGTCCTAATACAGCATTTCAAACTCTGTTGCCCATTCACTCCATTCTGTCTGATGCCATATGACCGTTCTCCCTTCTCACAAGCCAGTCAATATCCATGTTTTCGTCAGAGTTCATAACGGTCCTTGTAACAACGCTGTCGGCCCATTTACTCCTGATTCATATGACCGTTCTCCTTTAATCAACAAGCCAGTCAATATCCATGTTTTGTCAAAAGTTCGTAACGTCCGTGTGTACAAACTACGTGTGTTTCCCATTCCTCCCATCATTCCTCTGCAGTGTGCTCGATACATGCCTCGCTTCGTGCCCTTCTCAACAGCAGTCAATATCTAATGTTGTTTCAAAAGTTCGTAACGTCACTTGTATACATGCTGGTTGCCTCGTTCACTCCATTCTCTCTGATGCCATATGACCATGTTTCTCTCCTCTCTCGAACACGGCCCAATTCAATATCAATGTCTTCGTCCCAAGAGTTCTGTAACGTCCTTTGTACCAACTCTGTCGCCTTCACTCCATTCTCTCTGATGCCATATGACCGTTCTCCCTTCTAACAACCAGTCATATCTTATTTTTTCGTCAGAGTTTCGTAACGTCCTTGTACAACTCTGTTGCCCCATTCACTGACTCCATTCTGCTGTGCCATATGAACCGTTATCCTTCTCAGCGAAGCCGGTCAATATCCATGTTTTCGTCAAAATTTTTCGTAACGTCCTTTGTACGAAACTCTGTTCCCATTCACTACATTCTGTCTGATCCATATGACCGTTCTCCCTTCTCAACAACCCAGTCGCACAATATCCATGTTTTCGTCTAAAGTTCGTACGTCCTTGTACAAACCCTGTTGCCCATTCACTCCATTCCTGCGTCCTGTGCCATATTGACCATGTCTCCCTTCTCAACAACCCAGTCAATACATCCATGTTTTTGTCTAAAGTCCTCGTTATCGTGCCTTGCTACAAACTCTGTCGCCCATTTTCTCTGATGCCATATGACCTTTCTCCTTCTCACACAGGCCCAGTCAATATCCATGTTTCTTGTCGTCAACAGTCGTATCGTCCTGTACAACTCTGTACGCCATTCACTCCATTCTCTCTATGGCCCACAAAAAACCCACCCCACATGACGATTGCTACGTCATTCTCTGCTCCCAACGTCGACACAACCTCCTCGCAGCCCAGGAACACACCGGCCAAGATGGCCCGATGCCTGCCACGTTGAACACTGCCTCGTAAGTCCTGTCAGGTCACCGCGGTACCTTGTGCAAAGAGGGTGCACATGATTAACACACTCAATTCTCTGAACACAAGAACGTAACACAACAAAATTCCGCACGCATCACATCCTATAAAACACAACAGACATGTACCTTCACACAATCTGGAGCACACAATACATTATCTGAATCACAAAACCTCACAACGAGCAAAACGAGGTGAGCAGAGTAGGGAGCGCAACAACCGTTGAAACATAATGTGTGTCCACAAACTACAGCACAAGATATTCCGAAACAACCAAACACTAAACACACACTGGTCATAAACTGTCAAACTATGACAGTCTTAAAGCCTATTGCTTCCATCACAACAACCTCGTAGATCAATTTCCATCTAATAAATCAACAATGCTAACACGTAGGCTGACGTTTATAAAGGTCGCTATCATGTAAAACTTTTGCTAAGAGACTGAACAATAATTCTTGGCACCAAAAGCAGTTTGTCTCAGCCAGTGAAGCGATCTTCCTTAGTCACAAAAAGGACGTAGCAAACAAGAAACACATTTGTTTCTACACAGTAATGAAAATAACACGTAGGCCTAATTAATGACTGTCTCTGAGCTTTTTCATCTCACTAAATAAACGTAGGCCAGTGGATCTAACATGTCTTTTTTTCCTTACCCAGAAATCGAAGCAAACTACCATGCTACTGATTCCACAGGAATCTTTAAACAAAACAGATGTAACGATTTGTGTATAATTATAGGCCTTTTAAAGCATTAATGGACAGTGAATTGCTCTCTAATCTAGCCAGTAAACTGAGCAACAGGTGAATCCTCATTACCCATGACTTGA
>JAGGCT020003273.1:0-14668 GCA_017654935.2 Phymorhynchus buccinoides | reverse complement strand
TAGATGGTTCATTAGTACATAGTGTTCAATTTTTTCGGCTGTTGCGGATTGATCCCTGGGGTCTTTAGCCAGGGAACGACAACCAAAACCAACCATCTTTGCACTCCCCGTCTCTGTGGTCCCATCTCTGTATGTCCCCCATCTTGATGTTTAGGTAAGGGTAGGGGCAAGGATAGCGCTTGGTAAGGGATAAGGTTAGGCGTTAGGTAAACAAAGGATGGAGAGATTTAAGACAGGGAACACATAGAGACAGGGACATAAATTTATACTGATGGAGACAGGGACACATAAAAGATGGGGGCAATAACAGAGACAGGGACACATAGAGACAGGGACATAATTATAATTAATGGAGACAGGGACACATAAAAGGATGGGGCAATAAACAAGGACAGAAAATCACATAGAAGACAGGGAAATAAATTTATAATTATGGAGACAGGGACACAACAGAGACGCGGACACATAAAGAGGGTCAAATAACAGAGACAGGGACACATAGAGACAGTGACATAATTTAAATTATGGAGACAGGGACACATAAAGATGGGGGCAATAACAGAGACAGGGACACATAGAGACAGGGACATAATTTATATTATGGAGACAGGGAACATAAAGATGGGGCAATAACAGAGACAGGACAATAGAGACAGGACATAATTTATAAATTATGGGACAGGGACACATAAAGAATGGGGCAATAACAAGGACAGGAAACACATAGAGACAGGGACATAATTTATAATTATGGAGACAAGGGACCACATAAAGAGGGGCAATAACAAGAGACAGGAAACACATAGAGACAGGGACATAATTTATAATATGGAGAAAGGGACACATAAAGATGGGGGCAATAACAGAGACAGGGACACATAGAGACAGGGACAAATTTATAATTATGCGAGACAGGGACACATAAAGATGGGGAATAAACAGAGACAGGAACACCATAAGAGACAGGGACATAATTAAATTATGGAGACAGGACATAAGAGGGGCAATAACAGAGACAGGGAACACATAGAGACAGGACATAATTTATAATTAGGAGACAGGACACATAAAGATGGGGCAATAACAAGGACATGAAACATAGAGACGGACATAATTTATAATTATGGGAGCAGGGATACATAAAGATTGGGGCAATCACAAGGACAGGAACCATAGAGACAGGGACATAATTTATAATTATGGAGACAGGGACACATAAAGATGGGGCAATAACAAGGACAGGAACACATAGAGACAGGGACATAATTTATAATTATGGAGACAGGGATACATAAAGAGGGGGCACATAGAGGCAGGGACACATAGAGACAGGGACATAATTTATAATTATGGAGACAGGGACACATAAAGATGGGGCAATAACAAGGACAGGAACACATAGAGACAGGGACTATGTATAATTTGGAGACAGGGACACACCATAAGATGGGCAAATAACAGGACAGTAACACATAGAGAAGGACATAATTTATAATTATGGGAAGGGACATAAAAGATGGGGGCAATACAAGACATGACACATAGAGACAGGACACATAAATTTATATTATGGAGATGGGGCCACATAGAGATGGGGACATATAGAGACATGAACACATAGAGACAGGGACATAATTTATAATTATGGAGACAGGGACCATAGAGACGGGGATACACAGAGACAGGAACACATAGAGACAGGGACATAATTTATAATTATGGAGACAGGGACACATAAAGATGGGGCAATAACAGAGACAGGAACACATAGAAGACAGGGACATAATTTATAATTATGGAGACAGGGACACATAAAGATGGGGCAATAACAGAGACAGGGACACATAGAGACAGGGACATAATTTATAACTTATGGAGACAGGAAACTTAAGATGGGCAATAACAGGACAGAACATATAGATACAGGGAGCATAATTTTAATTATGGAACAGGACAACAGAAAATGGGGCAATAACAGGGACAGGACACATAGAGACAGGGACATAATTTATAATTATGGAGACAGGGACACATAAAGATGGGGCAAGAACAGAGGACAGGGACACATAGAGACAGGGACATAATTTATAATTATGGAGACAGGGACACATAAAGATGGGGCAATATGCAGACAGGGACACATAGAGACAGGGACACATACATTGGATACATTATTGGAGACACATAGAGATGGGGACATAAAGAAATGGGGACATATAGAGACAGGGTCACATAGAGACAGGGACATAACAGAGACAGGGAAACATAGACTGGGACATAACAGGGACACATATAGACGGGGGGCATAACAGAGAAAGGGACACATAGAGACAGGGTCACACATAGAGACAGGGACACATAACTAACAGAGACAGGAAAACATAGACTGGGACATAACAGGGACACATATAGACGGGGGGCATAACATAGAGACAGACACATAGGAGACAGGGACACAAACATAGAGACAGGAAAACATAGACGGGGACATAACAGGGGGGGGGACATAGAGACGGGGACATATATAGACTAGAGACAGGGGTCAATAAAGACGGGGACACATAAGGAGGCGGAATCAGGGACACATAGAGACCGGGGGGGGGGGGGGAACAACTGTAACGTAACCGTGTGCACACACCCTCAATCGCGTGGCTCTCTGGTTGTGGGCGAGGTGGAGGGTCCACTGCGCGAAGGCCTGCTTGACGCTCAGGGCCCGGTGCCTCTCCTCCACCGTCTCCGCCAGCTGTCTCAGGTGGCGCTGTCGCAGGGTCAAGTCCAGCCACTGGCCGAAGGCCAGGCTGACGGGCCAGTGCCGCAGCCGCGCAATGAACGTCCCAGAAATGTCCTGATGTGATGGCGAAAGCATAAACAGCAAAGTTTGTGTGTGTGGGTGTGTGTGTGTGTGTGTGTGTGTGTACAGAGTGAGAAGAGAGAGAGAGAGAGAGAGAGAGAGAGAGAGAGAGAGAGAGAGAGATAGAGAGAGAGAGAGAGAGAGAGAGAGAGGCGAGAGAGAAGAGGAGAGAGAGAGAGAGACGAGAGAGAGAGAGAGAGAGAGAGAGACGAGAGAGAGAAAGAGAAAAGGGGGGAGAGAGAAACATGGGCACTGGACACTCAAAAACTTTATTTAACAAGGATAAAAAAGGAGAGAGAGAGAGAGACGAGAGAGAGAGAGAGAGAGAGAGAAGAGATGAGAGAGAGAGAGGAGGAGAGATGAGAGAGAGAGGAGAGAGAGAAGTGAATGATTTATTTTTTGAATGAATGAATGATTTATTAGTGATCAGCCTTTACAGCCATTTCACAGAAAGGTCGATGTCAAAACAAAAAACAAAATAAAATGTTCAATGGTGTGGCTTTGTGAGTAGCGGTGCCAGTTTAGACTGTTATCTGCTACTCATAGCCGCAAATTAACTTGTAAAATGACCACGCATAACACACAATTACAAACAGATCATCGAGGAATAGTATCATGGGTGCAACTACACAAAATGAAAAAAAAAACCTGAAAGGCTGGGGTCATGGAATAATGCCCCCAGCAGAAGCTGAAGAGCTAAGTTTAGGAGGATTTACATGCCAGAGACAGAGAGAGAGAGAGAGAGAGACAGAGAGAGAGAGAAGAGAAGAAATAAGGAGCACAGGGGACATAACTCTCTTCTACTAACACTAGTAACAGACAGTTGATTTACTTCCCTTGGATTGCTTTAGGAAGTAATTATAAATGAAAGAAAACTATATTAAAGAAAACAGGTACATAGTAATGATTATTTAGTTCTACTATATATTTAAGATTTTATGCGAATTTATTTGAAAAGAATAAAGTAAAATGTTATTATTGTTACAAATTCTTATTTTAACTAATCCGCATTTTAACTTCCTGTTTCAATAGGACTTCCTATTTCCTTTACAACTTTTCTGTCAGTGTTCCACCAGACTTGAAAGGGTGAAGACCTAGATTAGAAGTCTCTCATTGAAAAGAAAGAAGACCTAGAGCGTGCCTGGACAAGGTATAGTAATTATTGTCATTTTAGTCTTTGGTGTTAATAGAAATGTAATACTAATACAGCTGTAGAGTAATATTGTAAATTAAATTATAGTGAATTGCTTAGCAATAATAGGGTTTGTGACCAAACTGTTACAGCCCAAGTGTATTATATTTATAGTGTAAAACAATAATCATTACAATGTGTAATTGTGGTAGAATTATTTGTGGGTGAAAAGGTGTAAAACACTGACACTAAAGTGTGACAGTAGTTCATTGTGAGAGCCACATGGCTGATACCATGAGGCAAGGTGAAAGGGGAGACAAAGAGCTGTGTCAGTAGTTCATTGTGAGAGCCACATGGCTGATACCATGAGGCAAGGTGAAAGGGGAGACAAAGAGCTGTGTCAGTAGTTCATTGTGAGAGCCACATGGCTGATACCATGAGGCAAGGTGAAAGGGGAGACAAAGAGCTGTGCCAGTAGTTCATTGTGAGAGCCACATGGCTGATACCATGAGGCAAGGTGAAAGGGGAGACAAAGAGCCGTGGCAAGCTGTAATTTGACTGATGCAAAGAACATCAGTGAGTTTAGGGATTTGGTTGTATTATTTGGATGTTATTTTGGTATTCATGAATGAATGTTCTTGTGTTTTATTTTTGTGTGGGTTTTAAGGTAAAATATACTGACTGGTTAAAGGTATTTTTGGATAAACTATTGGAAAGTTCTGGATGGAAATGTTCTCTTTTAGAAATGGTATAAAGAGAACATTGCAACTAGCCATGTGGTGTAGATCATGTAATTAGAATGTAAAATTATTATGCTTCTACCAGGGGAAGGCTAGTTGTTGAGGATGAATAGGATTATTCATCCATGGAAAGTAGTATAGCCTAACTGGGTGTTCCATGTGGTCACCTCAATATGAGTTAGACATAACTTGACTTTTCCATGATATTTTGGTTTTGGTTTTGAATAGCTGTGGCATCAGCTCGGGGTAAATGGATTATTGGAAACCAATAATATTTTGAGGGAACTCGGTTTGAGTTATCCAAGTGCATACCACTACCAGTCAGAGTATTCTGTTGTGTAACAATTTTGTGCTGTAGTTGCTTATAGTTATAATGGATTAATGGGAGTATGACTTTTTAAGCATGTTTTATATTTGTGTTGTGTGAAAATAATGTACCGGTAAGTTTACATTCGGTTATTTTCAGGTCTGTTAGTAACAATTGCTTTGTTTGATTTGATGTTATTTTATTAGTTGAAACCTGATGGTGAAATCAAAGTAAAACATGATCGCATTGTTATAATGTTATTTTTAGTCATTTTAGGTTTTAGTTGATAAATATTAATGCATAATATTGTTTATCTTTCAGGAGCGCATATTCTTCTTTCCTTTCTTTGCCTATTTCTAATTTTAAACCCAATTCGCCTCTCAGTGATTCTTCTTATTTCTTTTGTTATATCAATCTTGTTTGAATTTGACACTGGCGGTATCATTTAGCTAATTAGTGTAATTGGATAACATTTCTTTGGGCTTGGACTTTTAAGATTATTCATTTGTTTGTTTATTTTTCAAGTTGTTTTTATTTTAATAAATCAGTGAACTCATACCGAATCTCGGTGTTTTTGTGTCTCTGGAAGACTCTCTGAAAGATTGACTCTGACGCTCTAGTTTTGTAGCTCAACCCGAACCCGAGGCCCGCTCCTGTAATTTGGTAATTTGGGGTTTTACGAGGAGTGGGTTACACAAAATGGCGCCCAATGTGGGGCGAGCTATGACATTCTAGAGAACTTAAGTTTTAGATTCAAGCCATAAGAGAGTATTATTGTTAATCTTAAAAAAAAAAAAAAAAAAAAAAAAAAAATTATTAACAGAATAATTGTAGTGTAAGCAATAGGGATACCGGTCAATTTGAACAAAGATTGATAGAAGAAGTATAAGTGTTACTAGAGATGGCGTCGGGGGGAAATGGAATTCCGGCGGGAGAGGATGGAGCGGTCTTCGAAGGAGACGAAAAAGCGTCAGAAGGAGGCAAAATAGCAGCTGGAGGTGGATCGACGATGAATGGGGAGAAGCAGGATCTGGAACTTCCCCGCAGGGCAGCTGATGAGGTCACGCTCCTGAGAAAGAAAATAGCAGACCTCACGATGCAGCATGAACGGGAGATAGGGGAGCTGAGACAATTAATGACTCAGTTCGAAAAAAGCTCCAGATTGGGTCAACAGGAAGAGAGGGTGGCGTCAGCACAGGCGGCACCAGTACACTTTCGTGTGAACTTTCCAAATCAACATCATTTGAAGGTTTTCACGGGGGACCCTCCCAAAGGAGGTGCAGAAGTGGACGTTGAGAGGTGGCTAGAACAGGCGGCAATGTTTTTAAAGAATGATGATGTAAGGGAGTGCGATTCCCGGTTAGTGGCCAGCCTTAGGGGTGCTGCCGCAGGCACAATCACAGAGTGCAACACAAATAACGAAATTGTGGACACAATAAGAACAGTGTTCGGGACCCTGACAGACCCCGCAGAAATGCTAAACGACTTTGCAAACAGGAAAATAACATCAAAAGAAACGCCTGAAAACTTTCTCAGAAGTCTATATGCAGAAATTCTGCATATAGACCAGTACGCGAATCTGAAGAGGGACGATTTGAACACTAAGCTGTTCAGAACTTTCTGTGTTGGGATGCAAACAGTGCATCCTCTCTTAGTTTTGGAACTGGGGAACAAGTTTGGGAAACCAGGATTGGCAAGCCCGGGTTTCGCCGAGGTGTACAAGAAGGTGAGGGAGCTGTCGGCGCTTCTTGTGACGGAGGGGGGAAAACCTGCGGTGTACCAACACGCACAGCAGGTTGGCACAGAACAGCAGGTCAGCACAGAAGTGTCGCCCCAGCTGATCCGACAAATCACGAAGGAGGTGACGGCACAACTGGCTGAGAAGCCAAAAACCTTTCCACCAAACCAGCGCAGACCATCCCACTGTTGGCGGTGCGGACAAATGGGACACCACAGGGCCAGGTGCACCAATCCCCCCAACCCAGACTTAGTCGCGCAGAGAGAAGAGGAGAGACGGCAGCATTTCCGACAGAAGTCGGGAAACGGATTGCGGCCGTAGGTGAGGGACGCCCCACGGCTAAGGCGACTGATAGTCTCATGATCGACGCAGCCCGTGCCAAGCTGGGGGTAGAAGCAGTGGACCAGGGCCTGCTGGTACTCAAACCAGTGACAGTACACCCTAACACTAAGATAGAACTGCAGCCGGGACAGACATTAGAATTAGGGGGCCAAATCATTCAATCCAAACCAGTTCAAAATGTTGTGGTATATCCCCGGACAGGAGAGACATTACCCAAAGGACTCAACATACGGTCCGCAAAAGTATTTGACGAGACTACTCCGCGAGTGAGTCTGACCATACAGAATGTTTCAAGGAAATCCATACAGCTAAAATCAGATTGTGTCTTAGCTGAACTGGAAATTGGTGGGGAAAATAGGGGGAAGGACATTTCAATGCAAGCATTAGTAGGGCCTAGTTGTCAGTCACTACTGACCATAGACGGTGTGCCCACTACCTGTCTCCTTGACAGTGGATCACAAGTGACTGTGATCTCTGAGTCGTTTTATAACCAACACTTACAATCTGTTGAACTGAAATCGATGGAGGAAATAGGGAGGGATTTCAGGGTGATTGGGGCAGGGGGGCATACAGTAGCTTATAAGGGGTTTGTACAGGTATCTGTGACGCTACCGGAAGATGTCGTGGGAACTGGAAAGGCAGTAGAAACTGTGGCACTGGTAGGTGCGGACACAAGTTTTAGTGATCAGATTCCTGTAATTATAGGCACTAACACATTGAAGCTGTTCGCGTCTCACTGTCAAGAACGTTCAGGGAAGTTCTTTTACTCCCACATCCCTATTAGGTGCGAAGTGGCCCTCATGTACGCGAACATGCAGAACATGGACAAAGATGGAAAGATTGGATGTGTGAGAGTGCGTGAGAGACAGGTACGGATTCCCGCGGGAGATGTTGTTGATGTGAAAGCGGTGGGAAGAGGGATTGCTGGACAAAATTTAGCTTCTGTATTAATTCAAGGACCTGAAGAAAATGTTTTGGAAGAAGGGTTAAGGATTATTGCATGCAAGGTCCCTGTTGAAAATTTGTCTTTTTTGAAACTTTGTGTGCAAAATGTTTCAGACCATGATATTGTGTTGAAGAAGAATCAAATTATTGCTGATGTTATTTCATTTGAAACAGAATATTCCATTGATGGTGTGTTGCACGCTTTAGATACAATAGTTAACAATGATGAACAAGAGAAAGATTCTAATGTTTGTTTTTCAGCAGCACAACAAAAGGTGACTTCACCTACCGACAAACCACCAATGACATTTCACTTTGGAGAAAACACTCCAGAAGAGTGGAAATGCCGCTTTGAAGCGAAGTTGCAAACGTTTCGTGATGTGTTCATTGAAAATGAATTTGACATAGGTAACGTGGACACAGCAGAATGTGACATCGCATTAGAGCCAGGACCCCCTATACGAGAAAGACCCAGACCATTACCGCCTGGAGAATTGGAGGAAGTGAGACAGCACATCCAAGGTTTGCTAGATGCAAATATTATTGTACCTTCTGTAAGTGACTTTAGTTCTCCTATTGTTGTTGTCAGGAAGAAATCAGGTGCATTAAGGATGTGTGTCGATTATCGACGAGTGAACAGCCGCATAGTTAAAGACAACTATGCAATACCTAAGGTTGAGGATTTGTTTTTGACGTTGAATGGGGCACAATATTTCTCGACGATGGACTTGTCAAAGGCCTATTATCAGGTTCCGTTGACAGAGCGTGCCCAACGCGTCTCAGCATTTACAACACCGATTGGGACTTACCAGTGGCTGCGCATGCCTATGGGATTAAAGAATTCAGGTAGTTGTTTCCAAAGGCTTATGGAAAGAGTATTTGCTGACATGAACTTAGTGGATCTGATCGTCTTCCTTGACGATATCTTAGTTCATGGCAAAACTCTTGAGGAACTTGAAGAACGGACCATATCAGCCCTCAGTAGGTTAAGGTGTTTCAAACTTAAACTTGATCCAGAAAAATGCATTTTTGGAACATCTGAGGTGAGGCATTTGGGTTTTGTTATCTCAAAAGATGGTGTCAAACCAGATCCAGACAAGGTAAAAGCTTTGCGAGAATGGCCTGTGCCAAAGACGGTCAGGGACGTCAAGTCATACCTTGGATTCGCAGGTTTTTACCGACGTTTTGTGCCTAAATTTGCTCAGATTGCTCGACCACTGTTCAACTTGACAGCTGGTTATGTACCATCCAAGAAAAAGAAGAAAAAGATGAAGGGAGACCAACCAACACTGAATTTGTCATCAGACATATCACATCTGTGGGGAAGTGAGCACCAAGATGCTTTTGAGAAATTGCTTGAAATCTTGTCTTCGGAGCCGGTTATGGGGATAGCAGACAAGTCAAAGACTTTCAGTTTGAATTGTGATGCAAGTGGTTTTGGACTAGGAGCTGTTCTGTACCAATACCAGAATGAGCAGCAGAAAGTCATTGCCTATGCGAGTAGGGGCTTAAACAAGACAGAGTCAAATTACCCCGCACATAAGCGAGAATTCTTAGCCCTCAAGTGGGCACTTGAAAAGTTCCATGACTATGTGCTAGGTTGTAAAGTCATTGTGTATACAGATAACAATCCTTTGTGTTACGTCTTAAAGACGGCAAAACTTGATGCAACCAGTCACAGATGGTTAGCTGGACTGTCAGTGTATGATCTAGAGATTAGGTACAAAAAGGGATCAACACATATAGATGCCGACTCACTGTCTCGCCTCCCACAAGAACCAACAAAAGAAGATGATGAGTATCTGAAAACCAAAGAAAAGATTGACTTTCTGTTAAGTAAGGCTAAGCCAGTTGAAGACGACTGCGGGGAAAGAACAGAAATCAAGCAATGTGAACTACAAGCTGTATGTCAAGCTCATGGGATTTATGAAGCAAATAGCAACAGGTTGGGAATAGAAGCAACAAGGGAAAATGGTGCTGAACTGGGAAAAGATCTGCATAATGAATTTTCTTTCCCAGCTGTAGACCAGATTTTGAAAGATCCCACCAAAATCCCTGATGATATATTAGAACCTGACGTAATAATTGATGCTGTGACCCAAAAAGAATGGCGACATTTGCAACGAGCAGACAATGAAATAGCAGTAGTCATCCAGCATTTAGAAGCAAAAAAGAGACTAGATATGAAAAATCAACAAGAAGGTTCTGCTGCTCTTCGCATTTTTGCTAGAGAACAAGGAAAATTACATCTCAAACAAGGAGTTTTGTATCGTAAAACAGTTGATGTGCATGGACAACCTGTTGAACAGTTAGTGATACCCAAATCGCACAGAGAAGAAGCAATGAAGGGAGTTCACGAAGATCTATTTCACACCCACTTTGATGGTGCTATCCGGCAGGCTAGGAGAAGATATTTCTGGCCTTTCATGGCCACTGATCTGAAGAAGAGGATTGAACGTTGCATGAGGTGTAAACGTAGTAAAGCGCAACCACAGAGAGCAGAAATGCATTCATTGACTTCAACATACCCGTTGCAACTATTATCTATTGATTTTCTAACCATTGAGCTCAAAGGTGTGAAACAGAACATTTTGGTTGTCATGGATCACTTTACTAAATTTGCACAAGCTTTTCTAACCAGAGATCAGACTGCCAAGACTGTTGCAGCTACTCTGTGGAGCAAATTCTTTATGGTGTATGGTTTTCCAAGCAAAATACTGACAGATCAAGGGAGAGATTTTGAATCGGAAATGTTGAAAGAAGTATGTAGGATAGCAGGGATTGATAAGGTGCGTACATCATCCTATCATCCACAAAGTAACCCTGTTGAACGTTGGAATCGTACTCTGATTGGCATGCTACGCACCTTAGAGGATGATCAAAAGAAAGACTGGAGAAAATATTTGCAACCAGTTGTACATGCGTACAATTCTTCCATCCATGAAAGTACAGGTTTCAGTCCTTATTACCTTTTCTTCGGGCGACACCCAAGATTGCCAATTGACCTGGCTTTTGGAATTAATCTAAACAAGGGTGTCCAAACAACCAAACAGTATGTAAAAGAACTGAAGCGAACCTTAGGAGAAGCTTACCAACGTGCACAAGACCAAATGAAAAAGACGGCTCAACAAAACAAAGCAAGGTATGATGTCAGAGCACATGCCGCAGATTTAGAACCTGGAGACAGAGTCCTTGTAAGAAGATTGGGACCAAGGCTGGACTCAAAAGTCTGCGACAGGTGGGAGAGGGACGTATACACGGTAGTTTCCAAGTCACATGGACTACCAGTGTACACTGTAAAGCCAGAAAGAAGTTCAGGGCCTGTACGGACTTTGCACAGGAATGTATTGCTGCCAATAGGTATGCTAGGTGAAGAGTTTGAAGAAGAGAAGACAGAACCAAAGCGGATAGCAAAAAGACAGAAAGGTCCAGATAGGGAGGAAAGTTGTCCTGCGTATCAAGAGGATTGGGTAGACACTGTAGAGGTGAAAGTAAACTTTCCTCCTACGCAGGAACTGCGACCAGATGCCCCATACTTTGTTCCAGGAAGAAGGGAGCAAGAACCAATTTTTGGTGATGGTGGGGAAGAAAGTAAACAACACTTAGCTCAAGGGGATGCAGAACCTCAAGGAGAAAACATGGATGTTCATGAAGATGAAGATAGAATGTTAAGTGAAGGAGAGGAAGAAGATATATCTGAAGAAAGTTCAGAAGAAGGTCAAGTTGAGGAACAAGCCATGGATTTAGAAGAAGAGGGGTCAGAAACAGATAGCATTCATCCTGAAAATGAGCAAGTGGAAAGGGAAGAAAGTTCTCAGCCACCATTGAGACGGTCAAGGAGAACTCAAAAACCTGTAGAACGGATGAATCTTGTTCATCGTTTTGAGGCGAACTGTACCAACCTGACAGATTTGGTACAAATGAGGAGAGATATGGACAATCTTCTGCAGCAGGAAAAGGAAACTAATTTCCGTGTGTCCTGTCACGTTGTGACAGCTATGCGAGATATCTGCAGATATCTTTTGAGGACCGCAGGAGCAGAATAGAGGGTATACAATTGAATTACCGGTGTTGAGTGCTATATTTTGTTTTGTTAGTACGCCATGAGGTCGTGTAACGTAAACATTTGTAGTGTTTAATTTTTTTGTTGGTGATGTTATAAACTTTGTGTTGTGTTTTATTCAGATTGTAATTCCTTTATTTTTTTCTCAAGATGTTAAAGGCATTTGAAGAAATGTTCCGTCTTTTATAAAAATAGGAACATTCTCATTTTGGAGGGGTGAGTGTAACCTCCTCCAACTGATGGCTAAGTTTAGGAGGATTTACATACCAGAGACAGAGAGAGAGAGAGAGAGAGAGAGAGAGAGAGAGAGAGAGAGAGAGAGAGAGAGAGAGAGAGAGAGAGAGAGAGAGAGAGAGAGAGAGAGAGAGTGAATAAATAAGGAGCACAGGGGACATAACTCTCTTCTACTAACACTAGTAACAGACAGTTGATTTACTTCCCTTGGATTGCTTTAGGAAGTAATTATAAATGAAAGAAAACTATATTAAAGAAAACAGGTACATAGTAATGATTATTTAGTTCTACTATATATTTAAGATTTTATGCGAATTTATTTGAAAAGAATAAAGTAAAATGTTATTATTGTTACAAATTCTTATTTTAACTAATCCGCATTTTAACTTCCTGTTTCAATAGGACTTCCTATTTCCTTTACAACTTTTCTGTCAGTGTTCCACCAGACTTGAAAGGGTGAAGACCTAGATTAGAAGTCTCTCATTGAAAAGAAAGAAGACCTAGAGCGTGCCTGGACAAGGTATAGTAATTATTGTCATTTTAGTCTTTGGTGTTAATAGAAATGTAATACTAATACAGCTGTAGAGTAATATTGTAAATTAAATTATAGTGAATTGCTTAGCAATAATAGGGTTTGTGACCAAACTGTTACAGCCCAAGTGTATTATATTTATAGTGTAAAACAATAATCATTACAATGTGTAAGGATGGTAGAATTATTTGTGGGTGAAATTTTGTAAAACACTGTCACTAAAGTGTGACAGTAGTTCATTGTGAGAGCCACATGGCTGATACCATGAGGCAAGGTGAAAGGGGAGACAAAGAGCTGTGTCAGTAGTTCATTGTGAGAGCCACATGGCTGATACCATGAGGCAAGGTGAAAGGGGAGACAAAGAGCTGTGCCAGTAGTTCATTGTGAGAGCCACATGGCTGATACCATGAGGCAAGGTGAAAGGGGAGACAAAGAGCCGTGCCAGTAGTTCATTGTGAGAGCCACATGGCTGATACCATGAGGCAAGGTGAAAGGGGAGACAAAGAGCCGTGCCAGTAGTTCATTGTGAGAGCCACATGGCTGATACCATGAGGCAAGGTGAAAGGGGAGACAAAGAGCCGTGGCAAGCTGTAATTTGACTGATGCAAAGAACATCAGTGAGTTTAGGGATTTGGTTGTATTATTTGGATGTTATTTTGGTATTCATGAATGAATGTTCTTGTGTTTTATTTTTGTGTGGGTTTTAAGGTAAAATATACTGACTGGTTAAAGGTATTTTTGGGATAAACTATTGGAAAGTTCTGGATGGAAATGTTCTCTTTTAGAAATGGTATAAAGAGAACATTGCAACTAGCCATGTGGTGTAGATCATGTAATTAGAATGTAAAATTATTATGCTTCTACCAGGGGAAGGCTAGTTGTTGAGGATGAATAGGATTATTCATCCATGGAAAGTAGTATAGCCTAACTGGGTGTTCCATGTGGTCACCTCAATATGAGTTAGACATAACTTGACTTTTCCATGATATTTTGGTTTTGGTTTTGAATAGCTGTGGCATCAGCTCGGGGTAAATGGATTATTGGAAACCAATAATATTTTGAGGGAACTCGGTTTGAGTTATCCAAGTGCATACCACTACCAGTCAGAGTATTCTGTTGTGTAACAAGTGTAACAATTTTGTGCTGTAGTTGCCTATAGTTATAATGGATTAATGGGAGTATGACTTTTTAAGCATGTTTTATATTTGTGTTGTGTGAAAATAATGTACCGGTAAGTTTACATTCGGTTATTTTCAGGTCTGTTAGTAATAATTGCTTTGTTTGATTTGATGTTATTTTATTAGTTGAAACCTGATGGTGAAATCAAAGTAAAACATGATCGCATTGTTATAATGTTATTTTTAGTCATTTTAGGTTTTAGTTGATAAATATTAATGCTTAATATTGTTTATCTTTCAGGAGCGCATATTCTTCTTTCCTTTCTTTGCCTATTTCTAATTTTAAACCCAATTCGCCTCTCAGTGATTCTTCTTATTTCTTTTGTTATATCAATCTTGTTTGAATTTGACACTGGCGGTATCATTTAGCAAATTAGTGTAATTGGATAACATTTCTTTGGGCTGGGACTTTTAAGATTATTCATTTGTTTGTTTATTTTTCAAGTTGTTTTTCTTTTAATAAATCAGTGAACTCATACCGAATCTCGGTGTTTTTGTGTCTCTGGAAGACTCTCTGAAAGATTGACTCTAACGCTCTAGTTTTGTAGCTCAACCCGAACCCGAGTCCCGCTCCTGTAAATTGGTAATTTGGGGTTTTACGAGGAG
>JAGGCT020003272.1:0-14670 GCA_017654935.2 Phymorhynchus buccinoides | reverse complement strand
CTAAACCACAAACCCTTAACAAGGCCTCTTAAACGATGTTGAACTTTTGTTTTTTAATTACCTTGATCAAGACGATATTTTCGGAAACATTTAATCCGGCAGAAAAGAACGATTTATCAGAGTTTGTTTGTTTTGGTCGACTTCCAAAACAGTTCTCGCACAGACAGACGTCTGCGAATTGTACAAATTCCGCCATGTCGTAACCACCGACTTCCAGGACCACAGATCGAAAAAGACGGGTCATTATTTGCCTCATCTCTCTGCGTTTGAAAAAAACGAAAATTAAAAGGAAAAAAGAACAAAAAATCGTGTGAGTTTTAGTCACAACAATCTATGTGATATTTATCTGAGAAAAAAGTCGGCTTTAATAAGCAGGCAGGGTGGTTTTTTAAGCGGCTTTTTGTTAACCCTCACTGCCAGAAGAAAACAGAAATTATCGATTTTTTTTATTATAAAGTTTTAAACAAATCTGTTAGACTCCAATCTAGAGAGAACATGGTCTAGAGATATATATCCTTTCGGTTTATCAAGCCAAAAAAAACATCATCCCAGAGCTTATGAATCATAAGTTATTACATCATCAATGACATCATAAGTACGAAACCATTTCTCGTAGCCATTAATACATAACACATAGTGAAAAATCCGGAACTGTACAAATCGGCTTATTTTTAATAAGCGGCTGGCTCTATAAACCGCGGTTTTATAAAAGCGGCGACCCAACCTGTATTGTCCTTTGTAAGGTAGTCACGCGCGTTGTTCTGCTATTAACAAAGGGTCGTAAAAAGTTGCATATCTGGGATTGTTTGATTATGGCAGCCAAGTAGAAATATACCAGCAAAATTAACCCTCCTAACCGGTTGTTGTTTCTTTGTTTGAAATACAGCATCATTTTTTAAAAAAAAAAAAAAAAAAAAAAACACTTATTATTAATACCAAATATGTCATTGTGGCACGGGGAGCGGGAGTACCGACACAGACCACATTGTGCCAGAACTGCCCTCCTACCTTCGGACACCCTGAGATGTGAAATCTGGCCCCGGCCCGTGGCATTCCGGGAACAAGCTGTTGGGGTCCCTGCTGATGGTGCTTGCTGCTGTTTGCCTGTGAACCTTCACCACCCAAACCGGACTGAGCTTCTGATATGGTCTGGGAATAAGAAGAAGAAGAAGAAGAAGAAGAATTAAGGACAAATATTCTGTTCCCTGATAGGGCTGTTAAATACTTATCATGTTTTTGTTGTGTGACTTTTTAAATTTATTCATTGAAAACGGTTTTTTTACATTTTATTATTATGTATAGACAATAAACCAATAATAAATCAAAAAAGAAAGAAAAAGAAGCATAAACAGAGAAGAAACCACACATTGGGCATACATTAGAATATCATAACTTAATATAGAATTATAATTAGCCTCTTGACACACATTGTATACGTACTTGTCAATAAATATTCGTACGCCATTTATATCTATATATATATAGCATATATATATAGGTCATGTAGCCAGTGCGTGTATGCATATGTATACATGTACGCGCGCGGCGTGTGTGTGTTGTTTGTAGTGATTGATGTTCACTTCTTGGTTAACCGGTTAAGTATACAGTTTTTGAATGCAGAGGGCCAACAACACTATCAGTGTCTTAGTTTTGTCATTATTTTGATTGCCCTACAATTTAGTAGGTTCTCGGTTTTTTTCGTGTTTTTTGTGATTAACTTTACTCAGTTATTTTTTTTTTTTGTATTTTTTTTATTTTATAAAAAGAGGTTAATTCTACTCAGTCAATTTTTCTCATTTCCCTTCTTATTCCATCGCTTCCTGTCTTGCTGTCACTTTTGTTGTGCTCTCCTTTTTGTGCCCTACATTGAAAACGGACGTATAGTATGAAACGTCTGGATTGTTTTGTTTTTCTTTCTAATTTATTAAAGGGGACTTTTACCTACCCGGAAAGAATGATTTGGTGTCCAGCACATTTTATTAATTTATTATTTTTTAATTTTATTATAAAGAACACAGAACATTTCTAAAGTTAACGTTTAACTGGTTTTTTGTTCTGAGGTTCGCAAAATTCAGACATTAGACATAGAAAAAGTTTCATCAATTCCGGCCACGTCAAATGCAACAAACCTTTTTAGTCCTACAGATTTGTGCGGAGTGGGGGGCGAAGTTTGGCTTGTGCGATGTTATCTTTTCTGTCTTTTGCTGTTATTATCGTTTTTCTGTATATATAAGTTGATGGAAGAGAGAGAGAAGGAGAGGGAGCCTGAGGAAGAGCCGGGGAGGAGGGAGAGGAAGAGAGGGGAGAGCGAATGAGAGAACGGAGAGGAGAAGGGTAGTGAGAGAGAGAGCGAGAGGAGAAGGAGAGGCGAGACGAGAGAGAAGGACGGAGAGGGAGGAGCGAGAGAGGAGAGATAGAGAGAGAGGAAAGAGAAGAGAGAGAGAGAAAGGAAAGAGGAGAGAGAGACGAGCGTAGAGAGGATGATGAGGAGGAGTGGACGAGTAGAGATGAGAGAGAGGGAGAGGCCGGAGAGAGAGTAGAGAGAGAGAGAGGGTGGTTTGTTGTATGCCCAAGTCATTGGGACTTATCATTATTTTTTCTATTGTTGATTGTGCAACAAATATTTGAAGAACTTCTAGCAAATCATAAAGCTCAGGAAACCCTCTGGTGACAACTTATTGTGCCTAAAAAAATCCACTTTACTTGTGCTTGTTAGGGTATTTGAAAGGAGTGTTAATAGGTTAAGCTCAAACATATTTGTCACCAGCCATGCCTTTGTAGTGTGGCGTGTGTCGTTGTGTGTGTGTGTGTTTGTGACTGACGTAGGCGTATATATGTGTTGTTAGTGTTGTGGAATGTCGTGTCTGTGTGTTTATATGTGTATATGCGTCCGTGTTTGTGCTTGTGTTGTGTGTGCGTGTGCGTGGTCCGTGCGTTGTGTGTGCGTCGTGCGTGTGCGATTGTGTGTGTGTTGAACTGAGTACAGGATGTGTGTGTGTCATATTTGTGCAGTAGTGTGTGTGTCTTTCATTTAAGTCTTATCCACTACACAGATATATTAGAAATAATCACACTCGCAATGCATTTTGGGTATGTGTGTGTATGTGTGTGCGCCACGCGTGTGTGGGAATGCGTGCCTCTGGTGTTGTGTGTGTGTGTGTGTGGCATTGTGTTGTGTGTGGTGTGTATGTGTGTGTGTGTAGTGCCGTGTGTGTATGTGTATGTGTACGTGTATGTGTGCATGTCGTGCGTACGTGCCGTGCGCGCTGCGTCGGCCTCCCCGTGTGTGTGTGTGTGTGTGTGTGTGTGGTGTGTGTGTGTGTGGTGTATGTGTGGCGGGTGTGTGTGTGTGTGTGTGTGTGTGTTGTGTGTGTGTGTGTGTGTGGGTTAGCGTTTTCCACGCTTCTTGTGTTATAAACTAAGTTCTTGATGGTTTATTTCGTGGAGGTCAACAACTGCTAATTGGTGGTAGGTCGATCGAATGAAATTCTAAAAACAAAATACAAAAAACTGTGGAGAGGAAAATGGTGAACCGGTGGGGGGGTTGGGGCACAGGGGACAAATTTACTGGGAATAAAGAAGAGAAAAACATAGTAATTAACACTCTGAAGTGCCAAAGACACACACGTACACACACAAACACAAACACACACACACACGCTGCCCCCCCCCCCCCCCCGCGCGCGCCAACACACAGACGCGAACACACGCACGCCACACGCACGCAACGCACACGCACAAGCACGCACGCACGCAAACACGACGCACGCACGCACACGGCACGCACAACGCACAGCACACGCACGCCACACACACACCACACACACACACAGATCAATTAGGCCTACAGCTCGCATTTGCGCTAAGACACACATGAAACCAAGATGCAGAACAGGACAGCAGGAGCTCACAACCCACTCACACACACACACACTAACACAACCACACACAACAACTGCATCCATACATACAAATAGGGACGAAAAACATTCATAAATTATTCACAAAGCTGAAGTATGCACGCACCGCGCAAACCCAAATTTGAACACGGGGTCGCGCACACATCGCACACACACAAACACACGCACATACTGCAGGTGCCTCGTGGAGAGCCAGTGCAAACAAATGCCTCCGAGTTTAGTTTGGGATTCAATATCATTCACAAAGATATTGAACAATTTACCATGATTTGCCATATCAAGATTCAAAACGTTATATAGGACATGGATCACAGGTAAATCTACCTTTGAGAACAACGAAATAACAAATAAATAAAACCAGGTGAAGAACCCGTCTGAACCATGTAGGCCCTCAACTCTAATTAGCGCTTTCCATTTCAAGCCACATGATAGTAACTCAGAACTACGAAGTTTTGGATTTTGTGGTGTAGTCCTGTACTTTTTAATCTTCAAAATGGTTGGATGGAAAGTGGATGGTGGGATGATGTCGAACGTAAGGGGGTGGTGGGGGGTGGGGCGGTGGGGGGATGACAGAAGCAGAACTGGGTGAAACTGATTTGTTTTAAATACAAATCACGGGGGCATGTGGGAAGGGGGGAGGGGGGCAGGAAGATATGGATAAGGGGACAGTATTTGATAGGTTCGTACTTGTAATTAAGAACGGACAATAATTTTTTTTTTTCAGTATCAGAATTTTAAATACATTGATGTCAAATTATGTATGAAATAACGGAGCTTTTGAATCCCCATCCCCTTCTCTTCTCTCTCTCTCTCTCTCGCCTATCTCTCTCCTCTCTCTCTCTCTCTCTCTCTCTCTCTCTCTGTGTCTCTCTCTCTCTCTCTGTCTCTATGTCTCTCCGTCTCTTGTCTGTCCTCTCTCTGTCTGTCTGTCTGTCTGTCTCTCTCTCTCTCTCTCTCTCTCTCTCTCATCTCTTCTCACTCTCTCTCTCTTCTCTCTCTCTCTGTGCTTCATTTGGGGGGAGCATGTCTGCCACCCCCTCCTCCTATGTGCCAGGAGAAGGGGGACAGCCGACCCTCCGGCTTGTTTCAGTAACTCATAGTCTACCTACAACCTTGAGGAGATTTTCCGCAGCGGTTTTTCAGGGTACTGTGAGAACCGAAAACAGCAACAGCAAAGAAGCTCTCCCCCATCACAATATCTCCAACAATTCTGGAATTAAGTCGATGGCTGAATAACAGCAATTTGAAACAATGCAACTATGTCCCTATAATAATGGCCCATTAATACAAAGCTTAATTTAGGTTTTAAAATTCTCTCGCTCTCTCGCCTCTCTCTCTCTCATCTCTCTCCTCTCTCTCTCTCTCTCTCTCTCTCTCTCTCTCCACTCTCTTCTCTCTCTCCTTTTTCGCTTGCGGCTTGGTGTGAATGTTTGGGGGCAGGAAGAAATGTCTGCCCCCACCTCCTATGAGCCAGGGGGGGAGGGGGGCAGCCGCCCCCATCCCGATGGCAAATCATCCCTTATTGGGGGAAGGATATACCTAATGGTAGAGTAACGTCCCCTGTTTGGACGGATGAACTTAGGCAAGATCACTACATACACCAGAAAGGATTTACTCTCCTTATTATTCTGAACAATTCCTATTTGCGGGTTAGTTCGCACAACGAAGTAGCGCGATGTCTTACGCGGTCCACTAAGATCTATTGACCACGTGGGACTATTATCATGGGTTAACTCATTGCGGACGAATGCCGAGTATACTCGGAACAAGAGAACGCCAGTCATGGCCTAGTTCCGAGTATTCTCAGAACAGCGATTTATTTTTTAGTCTAAAACTTGTCTAAATCCATGTTTTACTCGATCCAAACCAGTTTTTTTTAATATTTACTTCTCTTCATCACTGTTCCAGCTTTCGTTTCACTTATGTTTGGTAGTTCTATTTCTATTTTTGATGTTACAAAGTTTTAAATGATCGGCCCTAGACGATCCTCAGAAAATACTCCAATATGTTTTCTTTAACAGTGATAGTAATAAGGAGATTAGTAATTCTGATTTTAATGCAAGTAATCATGATTTTAAAGTGAAAATTAAACTTGGGTCAACCAGTAATGTTGTCAGAACTGAATCCTTGACAGTATTAGTTTTGTTGCGCTTCTTATTTGTTATATGCTTTTTCTAGTCAGTCCCAGGCCAGTAATAATGTTTGTCTAATGCAGTGATGTCTTGAAGGGGTTAAATTGGTTCTTTATTGAAATGGCTTTTCACATTGATTGGCAAGAGCCTTTGGTAGGGGCCAATAGCAAAGTGAAAGCTGTCCAATGTATTGGTGTTTTAAAATAATGGAAAATCATGGTACGGTTCAGTCTTTTGTGGAATATTATGCCTCTCAAACTAAAGGTCTGTGTACAAAACGATTAACACTATTCACAAGTAATTTCTATTTCCCCATGGCAACACTGTCACATTCTCACTGAAAGGCCCAGAGAGAGAGTGAGGAGCGTTGGCCGAGCTATCTACCACCCAATGAATCAGTCATACATACGAATAAAAACAGAAGCATAAAATAAGAACTGGTATAATATAATCTTTTGAATCAACAAAGTATACAAAAAAACCAAATCAACAAACGCGTGCTTAAAAGAAAAGTGATTTGATAAAATAAATAAAGAATATAAGATAGAATTATGTCTTAAACTTAAGTCTCTAAATAATAAATTAAACAAAATAAAAAGTTAGTTAAAGAAAAGAGACTCACTTCACTACACACACACACCACACACACACAACCTTCTCACCACCCATGGTCCACTGCGCACCGGCCAAAACCCTCACACACACACACTTCAGTCCTCCTCATCAACTCTATTAAATATTCTCCCGCCAAAACCTGTCATCCAATCAAACTACAACAAAAATATCTCCATCAAACCACAAAGCACGCACACACACGCTCAAAAATATAGTAACACATATACTAAGCAACAAAACAAAAAAGTCACTTTTGTGACAAACACAGTGAGCTGTAAATCATATTAAAGGTCTGTGTACACGTTAACACTATTCTCACGATATATTTTATATTTCCCCATGGCAAACAAACAGTGTGAGCTGTAAAGTCACTATTAAAGGTCTTGTGTACACACTTTAACACTATTCACGATTATATTTTAATTTCCCCATGGCAACACCAGTGATCTGTAAGTTCATAATTAAAGGTCTGTGTATACGTTAACACTATTCACGATATATTTATATTTCCCTTATGGCAACACAGTGATAGCTGTAAGTCATATTAAAGATCTGTGTAGCACGTTCACCAACTATTCATGAGATATGGTCTATTTCCCAATGCCAACACAGTGAGCGGCAAGTCATATGATGAGTGGACTAACACTGTGTTGCCATGGAGAAATAGAGATATCTCGTGAATACTGTTAACGTGTACACAGACCTTTAAGAGTGGGCTATCACGGTGTTGCCATGGGGAAACAGAAATATCTCGTGAACAATGCTAACGTGTATCGATACATTTAGGTGCGTCTGCACTGGGTTCTTAGTGCTGCAGCCAAAGGGATTGGTTGGTCGTCGGTGACCTTCCCCACTGTCAGCAGTCCCCCAATCTCTCATTTGGTCGCCTGAGAGAGTGGGGATGGGACCCTGGGCGAGACATCCTCCACTATAAACACATGTTTAGCCAAGCTCGCCAGAATATACAACTTTGCTTCGAATATGGGCCAGCACAAAATAAAGTGAAAATTCCCCCATGCTTTTACAAATGTCCCATATATGTGACTGTTCCAGGTCGAGAGGTCGTGAAACCCAATTGAATTCTACCCTACACAAGTGAAAATTGGAACTGTGTGATCACTGCATTTCTATATCAGTATGGCAACATCATTACATACAGCTTGGTTTGTGTGAATGACTATGACTCTCAAACTGGGAGGCTTTTAAACCGGTTCTTAGCACAACGCGCTTAAGATTAAGATTAAGTAGAGTTGGCCTTTGAAGACCTTTATACCCATCAGCCAGCTATCCAAAATGTCTTATGAATTACCGAGACGTTTCGAGTTCACGCATTACAGATATGCCAGCAACCCTTATTTAACACGTTTAATTAAAGTGATATATTATGGTTCCCTGTACCTGTGAAAGTTTGGTGAAAAGTCATGTCCTTTCACTCATTCCTGAAGAAAAAAAACCGTTGGGTTTTGAAAGCTTGAAAAAATGGTGTACTTGTGTTTACTTTCAGAAACAATATTATGGTTCTTTGACAGATAGGAAAACTATCACTTGTAGCACAGATCGTGGTGCACTATTCACTCACAGTGGTGATGGATGATGAGGGGTAGAATACCAAGTGATCTGTTCATTCAAGCGTATTGGTTCACAAACATTGCACACTGACTTTCATAAAAGCATGGAAAAACCCACACACAACCGTTTTGCAAACTTAAACGTCCATTAATAATCGTTCTCGTCAATAAATATTGTAGCCCTGGGCCTACCTAATCTCTTGTGTAATACACACTAAAATGTGTGTTAGCATTGAAATTGCGTTGTTGGAAGACAGCTCAATACAGCAATATAAACTGCTTCCCATGAAGCCAACATTTATTCCGTTTTTTCAGAAGTTTGAAAGAACTAGACCTACAGAGTTTCAGATGTCACGCACGCACACGCACACGCGCGCAAGCACGCGCACACACGCATGCACGCGCTTGACGCGCGCACACACACACACACACAGACACACACACACCACCTACACACACACACCACCACCACCAGATTTGAACACCATGCCAAGAGAGCAGTGACACGAGAGAGAGAGATATTGATTGAGAGGAGAAGCGAAGAGATCAGAGAGTAGAGAGAGAAGCCTTTTTATACGCATCAGACGCTAAATTTGAGCAGAGCTGAGCGCTGAGAAAGACGAACCGGTGACGGACGCCGACCCCACCCGACTCCGACCCTCTTCCAGAGCCCCCCCCCTGAGCAGGCTTAGACAGCTGAGAGAGAGAGAGAGACCGATTGAGAGACGTTACGATATGAAGAAGAATACGAATGTTTTATTGAGGGTAAAAATGGATAAGCCAAAATGCGCTTATGTGCACCTGGATCTCTGACTCATATACTCACACTCACACACATCAGGCAAAGAACATTTGACATAAAAACAATCAAGCAAAAAAAAATGGAACAAAAATTGGCACATGAAATAATAGAAAAAGAATCAAAAATGGGAATTAAAAGCAAACATGGATAATAATGAGAAATGGTGAACTTGAATTGGCTGGGGTTTGAATTGATTACGAAAAAAAAGGAAACATTTCTGAGATGAATGACAATTTTTCAGAATAACACCACTTTTAAGGAAGAAAAAAGAGTAGCATAAGATAAGATGGGAAATATGAGAGGGGGGGAGAGAAGAGAGAGAGAGACTAGAGAGAGAGAGAGACGAGAGGGCTCGGAGAGGCAGAGAGGCTAGAAGAAGAATGAGAGAGAGCGGAGAGAGAGAGAGAAAGAGAGAGAGAGGACCGAGCAGAACTCTCGAACTCTTAACTCTGAACTTTTAATTCGGTGAGGCCAACGTAGTCTGTACACAAAGGAGTTGCCCAACATAATACAAACAATATGAATTGAAAAACAACACAACTGAACTAACAAAGAAACTAAAGTATGATATGTATTCACTGAGCTAGCAATATGTTCACGTAATTTTAAAGCATATAAACTAAGCATTGCAACGTCTCTCAAAGAGTTAGTATCTTCAAGCTGAAACAAAAAAAACAAATGGCTTGTTGATGTGGATTTAGACAATGTTTCAGAATGTATTTCTCTCTTAAAGACTGATAACATGGACAAATAAAGAAAAAGTGATGTTCATTCTCGACACATTTACAAAATGGACAGTCCATAGGTTTCTGGGAATATCTGTTATTTATATTTAACTGACATAAGCCAAGTCTGACACTGGTTAGTGTTGATCTTATTTTGGCAATGGTAATCGAGCTAATGTATCTTTCAGGTTCTAGAGTTGATTTAAACTTACAGTATGTCAAAAACCGATCACTTTAATTCAATTTTGCATTCCTGTCCTAGCGAAAACAATCTATGACTCTATGCTTAAAAACTTTCAGAAATATTTTCTCATTTCCAACTCCCCTGTTTTCCCAATACCTCAGAAAAGCCATATAAATCAAGACATCGTTTGATAGATAAAGCCCAGTTATGCGAAACAGTTTGCGCCCTGCCATCTTGAGACAGTTTAGCTACAACTATATCGTAAGCTTGATTGGGGATTCTTAACTGGGACATATTCTGCAGACGGAACCAGTATCTTAATGAGCACACAATACCATCCACATATAAGGGGTACCTGCCTGTTTCCCCGTAAATCATCGCATTGGGAGTCTTAGAACTGACGTTTAACAAACGTTTACAAACGAATAAGTGTATGGACTCCACTATCTCAGGCTTATACAACCCCCACAATTCAGATGCGTATAAAAGCATGGTTTTGACCTGTGCGTCAAATAGTTTGAAAAAGAGAAACATGTCCATATTGCCAAGAGCCCACATATTTTTCATAATCTGTGCAATTTTCCCTTTAGCACGTCCACAGGTTTATTCTAGTGCAATCTCAAGTGATACTTTCGTGGTAAAAACAAACCCCAAATATTTGTACCTGTTGACTACAGAAATGTCTTGACCCTTTAAAGTCCATTTTTCGCCACCCTTTCGAAATACCATCACCTTTGTTTTTTGCAGATTAACTACTAAGCCTAATCTATCTGATGCTCTAGCAAGATTATCCAATTGATTATGTAGTCCATTAGGGGTAAGAGCCAATAAAACTATATTATCTGCAAAGAGGAGTAGAAATATCTCTTTAAGACCAGGGAGAAACTGGAATCCATGCTTACCACCAAAATTAACAGCATCAGCCACTTCAGTAGTCAATAATGAAAAAATCAGTGGGGACATTAAGCAGCCCTGTGTCACTCCCGTCAGACAGTCAAAGAAGTCTGATAGTTCACTGCCCCAACGAACACAATTCTGAACAGAATCATACATCCCCTTAAGCATTTGGATCAATTTAGTTGAGGTTTGTAGTTTTTTTTAATGATGCCCCATAACTTACATCGGTCCACAGTATCAAAGGCCTTTTGATAGTCAATGAAGGCTACATAAAGTTTGGATCGATTTTGCCCGAATAAACATTTCTTTATCATTGACATGAGTGTGAAAATATGGTCGGTGGTAGAGTGTTCTTTTCGAAATCCTGCTTGTTCTGTGCTGATCTTGCTTTCCTCCTCTGCCCACTTATTAAGACGTCGATTCAAGATAGAAGTAAAAACCTTGCTAACTATGCTAAGCAAGGACACGCCCCTATAGTTATTAGCGTCAGAAGAATCGCCTTTTTTCAAAATTGGGACAATGACTGAGCGAGACCATGCTTCTGGGTATTGACCACTGTCAAAAATACGATTAAAAAGCTGAGTTAAAAAAGGTACAACCAAAGGTTCAGCTACCTTAAGAAACTCACTCAAAATGTCATCAAGACCTGATGTTTTCCGGGTTTGAGGCGTTTAATAGCCTGATGGACGTCTTGCTCAGTTATTTCACTATCTAAATCTGGGATTTATGTCCCAGATTCTTCTCCTATGTCAGATTGAGCGTCTTCGTTTTCGTCGTCAGATTTATCACCAATAGACCCTAGTATATTTTCATGCCAATGAAATAAGGCTTTATATGGCCTTTTAGCCATGTGCGGCGAATATATTTTCAAAAAATGATTTTGCCATTTATTTATATCAATGCTTGGGAGGTCAGCTGGTTTTGCTTTTGCTTTCCGAACTATGGACCAGAACTTAGCACTATCGTTTTTGTTTTTCCATCAAACTGTCAAGCATTTGTTTACGGTAATCTTTCCTTTTCTCATCAAGAAATGATGAGAGAGAGAGAGAGAGAGAGAGAGAGAGTAGAGAGAAGAGGAGAGAGAGGAGAGAGAGAGAGAAGAGAGAGAGAGCTAGCGAGAGAGAGAGAGAATGAGATTTATAAGATTCTAGGCATAGAAAAAGTTGATGGCAGTTGGTAACGTTTGTAAGTAAACCTATAAACCGGTCGATTAATTACCATTACTGGTGAACAAGACCTGTCCCTTAGGAGTAACTTGAGAGAGCAGAGAGGGATGAGATTAATAATAAGTAAGAGAGAGAAGAGAGAGAAAGATAGAGAGAGAGAGAGCAAGAGAGAGCGAGAGAGAGAGAGGAAGAGAGAGAGAGAGGAGAGAGAGAGGGGGAGAGAGAGAGAGAGAGAGAGAGAGAGAGAGAGATAGAGTAGAGAGAGAGAGAAAGAGATATAGACAGTAGGAGTGAGTAGACTCTATATCTAGTATAAACTAAATGGAATCGCAAAAACCACAGGGCACGTGATATCTCAAAAGGCCCATTAACATAGGGCTTCACACATATTATGCAGTGGTTGTTTCTGGAATTAATGGCTAAAAGGTGCTGGGTTCGAAGTTACACCATACTTGTGGTCTTTTTAATTTCTCCCCTAGCACTTGACGGATATGAGTTTTTCGTTGCTCTGGTGGTGATCTGGATGATTAATTGGGTGGCTTACCCAGGCCAGCACTGTCTATTGTCTTATATACCCTAGGATGGAGATACAATGTCTGAGACTGCTCTAATTTCATGACTAAGATGCCGTTTATCCTGAAAGGTCTAAGCCTGTTGATGGGATATGCTTTAGGAACAAGGAAGTCGGAATCAGTATAGCCAGCCTTGTCGTGGAAGTCGCAGAAGTAATGGAATCCTAGGAATCATCCTTTACTGCAACAGCACTCTCTTGCTCTCAATGAATTATTAATGGTGTCTCCGGCTTCTCATTGATGACTCGTATTCTGATACGCCAATCCAGTTGATGCCCTTGATAGCTTTCGGGTCAAAGTTAGGGGCATCATTAGATTTCTGGGGAGCTGTCGTAGGACGAGAAATGGAGTGCCCTTGTAGGAGGACATCGACCTCACGCTGGTTCCGTGTGACAAACCATCATTGTCGTCAGTAGGGGGGCTTAGTAGGTGGTGTCCTGCATATGTTAGCTCAGAACAGACTCCACTGAACTCCACCGAAGTGATTCAGCAACAGTGCAGTGTCTCCACTGGTGGTTGCCTTTTGACGACCTAACATAAATTTGCTGACTCTAGATTGCTGGTTTTTTGCGGTTTCTACGATTTGACAAATCCAGGGTGTGAGAAAGCTGAAATATAAGATAGTCAAATTCAGGAATATATTGCTAAAAAAAACGTTGTATGTATGACAAATTTGTAATTTTTGGAGATGGTCGCCATACAAATTCCTTGTACTGTGGATGAAATATAAATCCACACTAGTACATGTTGTCCTTCTCAGACATAAATACCCATGTACTATATTCATGGCCCCTACGAAAATGAAGTCATTGTTTGGTGTTGCTGCTGACATTATTTTTCGATTTTCGATCTAAGGCAGCACTGCATAATGTAATACGACCCATGCATGTATATTGTTTGAACATAGTTATGCATCTAAGGCACTGCTATGTTCACATATATATACCACCGCTATTTTTGTAATACCGTTATCTATTTATTATTGGTTTTTTTTTTTTTCATTGTGACTTAACTGCTCACGTTATCCCATGCTAGCATATTGATGTGCATTCGGCTGGTCTTTGATTATGCATTTTTGTTTTGATTGTTGGTCTGCTTATTTCTTTTTCTTGTCTATTTGATTTGGTCAGTTCTTGTCTTTTTTTTTCTTTTCTTTTTTTATGTGTGCATTTTTTGTCCTTTTCATATTTCATTATAAAATGTGCATGTGTTTGAAAAAAAAGTTAAATAAAACAAAGAAGAAAAAAGGGTGTGACTGTGAATTGAAACTCGAAATCTGTGGCATGAGAGCAAAGCCATTATACGGCCCAGAAGATGGAACAGAAAAAAGCGACCGAAAGAGACTGTATCACAAATTGATATAATTACTTTTCGAAACCTAAGATGAAAAGAAAAACAGCATATAAGAGCAACAAAAAAGTCTTGTTTGAAAAGAAAAACAGTTAATTCAGAATTATACCAATAAACATTTTCATGAGTATTTCCTCTTTTACTATAACGTTTGCTTTTGTAATCGTTTCTTTCTGGAAAATATTTCCCAGAAAGTTTTTCTGAAGTGAGAGCCCATGGCATAAAAGATGACAAAGTTGAAAGTGGCGTTGATGTAAGTAAATATGTTGCCAAGCCACAAACCAGACATGAAAAAATTCTGATTGCGTCGTCCGGGATTCATTTCTGTTCTGTATTCTGTGGAGAAATAATCCCAATACCAAACAAATAAATGATCGTTAGACATTGGGACAACGATACGCAGCAAATAAATAATGAAAAGATGGAGTTCAGAAAACCAGAATTTTGGTCAAGCCACCAGTTCACGTGGCAGATATGTATGGAGGAAGGAAAAAAAGACTGAGATCGCGCCCAAAACAACGAACGCTCTACATTACCTGACGAAGTTTGATGATAGTCAAGATTGTTGTTGTTGTTAATGTTGTCATCACTGTCCTAGAAGAAGCCAACGCCAAAGAAGAAGGCCTATCTAAATTATCAAATTAACTCTCTATAGCTCGTAAAATTGGTCACCTGAATCCTTGTATGAACTCGTGTTCCAGGCTAGATCATGACAAACCACCCCAGCATCTCTCGTCAG
>JAGGCT020003271.1:0-14671 GCA_017654935.2 Phymorhynchus buccinoides | reverse complement strand
CCCATGAATCATTAAATGCGTCTTCTGGCCAACTAAGGGAAACAGAATGAAAAAGGGGGCCGGGCAATCATCAAGGCCTGAGTTGCTTCATGGAACAAGGGGTGTTTTCGGGTTTAGTGACCCAGCCAGCTCGCGCCTGCTGGCGGTCCTGACGTGATGCTGCTTCCCTGGTGGGGGGGGAGGCTGATGGTTTATTGATGATTCCCTTCACCGCGGACCAAAGGGGTAAAGCAGACAGAGGTCGTCCTCCGCAGATCATTCCACTCCTATGGTCCTTGGGAGAAGGCATTTGAAATTCAGTAGTTAGTGGGGGCTTGAATCTTTAATGTAGCTGTGGCAACGTCGCTGCCGGGGGAAGAGACTCCACTTGATTGGAGGCTGGGCATGCACGCGCCGTGTTTATCCTGTGCACAGGAGACCGGGTTCTCTGCCGCGCTCTCCAGAGAATCCCAGCCCAGGTTTTCACTATAAAGAAACCGTAAACCCGTGATTTTTTGACACGTTATCTGTGTTCTTTAGGAAAAAACATGAATCAGCCCCCTGGCAGGTAATAATCTGCAAAAACCTGTTTCAAAGTCCTGTGGGATTATCCCTCTACATAACTTTCTGATCCTTTTGACATTGTGGGCCGTCTACATTTGGGCGTGAATGTGTGGCCCGGTTCTTCATCGACGTACCGAGCGTCGATAATACTGGCATGACCCATATCTTACGGTCGGATTTGCTTCCAGGCTTGCCCAGTAGCAGGCCACTCCTCCCCTTCCTGCTTGATGTCGCCGCAGCAGGTTTCTTGTCTCCATTTTTAGCTGTTCTGTCTTGTTTATGGGGGGAAGAAGGGGGGGGAGGGTGGGGCATTGTTTGACTTATGTTTGTTGTTTCTGCCCTTCCTTGTTTATTGTTTTCCGCAGTTTACCTTGTATGGGACGAGTCAGTACGCTGCATCTTCGTCTTCCTTATCTGGTCCTTTTCTTTGCAGCTTGGGTGTGAAACACCTGGTTTTATCTGTTTTTCTGCTGGTCTTGAGCGGTCCTCCGCTGTCTCTCCCTGGTTCATTGTTCATGACACAGTGTCTGGCCAACTCCTCCCAACACTGGTGAACTGCCAATCAGGGGGCGTTTCCTCCCTTGCCATTGCTGGATCACCACTTGTTGCTGTTATCACCACAATCTGTCTCTGGAGGCCTTGGCTGTTGGCAGTGATTTCCCGCTCTCCTGAAACTTTGGTCTGCCGTAGCTGCTCTGGCATCTTGTTGACGGGTGGTAATTGGAGTCCGCGTAGCTGCATCTTGGCATCTTTGTTGAGGGGTGGTAATTGGAGGCTGCCGTCTGCATCTTGCATCTTTGTTGGCTTCTCGAAACATCCAAACCACGTTCATGTCCGCATCTGAAAATCTAAATCGACGCTGCATATCTGCTACATGCTCTCTTAGTTACGTTTTAAACTTTGGTGTAGAACGATTTGTGCGGCCAAAAGTCACATGCTTGTTCATCGACTTTCTTGTTCCTGCATTTTATTTCATTTCCATGCCTCTTGATGCATTGCTTCATCCATGTACTGTGTAAGTTAGCATTTTCCGCCTCCATCGCCCTTCCCTACCCTCCCCTGGTTTCCTTCATGATGAGATCAAAAATGTGTGGCTGTCTAAACAAAGGTCAAGCCCAACCGTTCTTTAGCTAGCCATACCAGATTTGCTAGTTTTTGAGAGGGCCATCATACCCAACGGACTGCGTGCTGCTGGTTCAACCCATCTCGTTCATGTTTGTGCCATTGTAAACTCTTTACTCCTGTTTTCTATCCTCAAGAGAACTTAAACGATGTCTCGTCTGCACACCCAATGTTTGTTGTTAATTAGTTCTGGTCTTATAAGACCACAACACTCAATGTTTTTGTTAATAGTTTTCTTGGTCTTATATAATCCACAATCCCCAATCTATTTGTTAATAGTTTGTCTTGGCTTATAGAAACCACCACAAACACCCAATGCTATTTGTTATAGTTGTCTTGGTCTTTATAAACACCAAAAACCCCAATGCTATTGTTAAATAGTTTTCGGGAGTATAAAACACCAAACTCCCATGCTATTTGTTAAATATTTTGCATTGGTTTTTGATAGAAAACACCACATACCCTGCTATTTGCTAACGTTGTCTTGGTCAATATCATCCCAATCTAAAGAAGAAAGAAGATTCCCGGCCTCAATTACTTTTATGTAGTTTGAACTGGTATGCAAAATTAAGAAATGCTTGTTCGTATTTCCAGTGAATTTTTGGACCATGCCAAAGGTTTCCGGGCCGTGATAACTCCTTGCGGTTTGAACTGAGTTCCAGATTAGACTTCGCATTTTTGTTTGCGCTGAAGTTCAAACATCGCTCCCTTGTTATGCTAATAACACACACACACACACCCACACACACACCACACACACACACACACCACGCACGCGCACGCACGCACTCACGCACGCGCACCACACACACACACACACACACGCACGCACACGCACGCGCACACCGCACACGCACAACCACACGCCACGCACGCGCACGCACACACACACACACACACACACACACCCACACACACCACACACAAACACCCACCACAAACAACACTCACACATACGTAATTTTTACGGCTCTGAATCTTGATAGAATCATCAAAGCGCCACACATTGAATTCATAACCTTCAATCGAAAACGCACTACAAAAGCGACACACGGAGACATAAAGGAATATAAGCAGAAACAGACCTAATGGCAAGAGAGAGAAAGAAAGAGATTGGAGCTTTAATTACGTGGAACAGGTAGTTTTGAGTTAGCTTGAAGCAGGGGGTCGTCGCTGACGAGAAAGTATTTGTGATATTTTCTGGTCTTCAAAAACACTACAAACGCCCATGCTTTTGCAATAGTTTCTTGTTCTTACGAAAACCCAAAAAAAAACAAACCCCAAGCTATTTGTTATAGTTTTCTTGTTTATAGAAAACACACATACACCCAATGCTATGGTTACATTGTCTTGGTCGGAATAGTCATCCCCGATCTGAAGAAAAGAGCATTTCCACGGCCTCCATACATTTTAGTGTATTTTGCACTGGTAATTCAATGAGATATGCATGTTTGTAGGTGTTTCCAGTGATCTTTTTGCCCATGCCAAAGGTTTCGGGCCGTGATACCTCCTTGGCCAAAAACAGTTTTGGCACGGATTCCAGATGGACTTCGCATTTTTGGTTTCACTGGAAAGTTCAGCTCCCTCTTGAGTTTGGTATAATATTTTCACACACACACACCCACCACACAACACACACACCCCACCCACACACACACCATACACTACGCAAGACACGCCAACACACCACGCCGCACCACACACACACACACACACACGCACACACACCCAACCGCCCACATACGCACACACGCACACACGCACACACCACACACCTACACGCCACGTACGTACACACACACTCACCCCCACCCCACCCACGCACACGCACACGCACACCACACCACACGCACACCACACACACACCACCCACACACCACACACACTTACACACACACACCCCACACAACACACCACACCACACACCACCACACACACACACCTCGCGAGCGCGCGCGCGCGCGCGCGCAACGCACACAAACCCAAACTTATGTCGTGTTCACAACTGCAAAACTGTCCAGATTACCTCAGGTCATTTCGTTTCCAATCCTGCTGTGACACATTTGTCTTGGTCTTTAGAAACACCACAACACCCATTTATTTGTTCTATTTTCTTGTCTTGAAAACACCACAACTCACGATTTTAATTCTAATAGTTTTCTTGGACTTATATGTAACACACCAACACCCAATTCATTGTTTAAATAGTTTTTCTTTACTTAATTAACACCACAAACCTGATTCAATTTTTTAAATATTTCTTGTCTTGGTATTAACACAACAAACCCATGCTATCACCGATGGCTTTTATTGGTCTTACGAATATCGGCATCTCCTGCTATTTTTCATGACTCTGCCGACTTGTGCCATCAAACGTACAGATGAAATTGTTTCATGTTAGCTATTCAGCTGTCGCTCTATGTAAACACACAAGACCTGTCCGCTCTCAATGGTCGCTCCATCATTACAATAATAGCCCTCAAGCAAGAGATATACGCAACTGGTGTGGTCAGCAGAAAGCAACTTGCCCAACAAGGTTACCGTCGGAAGACACTTTCTTTCTCTGGAATCCTGCTGCTTGTTGCGTTGAAGATTTTGTCGACTCGATGATCTGCCATTCCCCCAAACACCTTGCTGTGCATTATTAATCAAAGCACAAGGCAAACTGGAAAAGGCGATCCAGTCCTATTGTGTTGGAACCTCATACTTCCTGACCAGTAAGGTCTTTACAAAACCCTGTGTAATATCAAATCCTTGATATGACAATTCGCTAAGTAAGAACGATCTTTATACCGAGAGGCCCATGACTTTCTCTTGGTCACCTGCCCGCACGAATGGCCACGCCAGACACTCTACTGGAGTGACACCAACATCCAGACGTACGCTGTCTACACTACCATCCAGTACCTTGCACTGCAAAAGAGCCCTGCCTTGGTAGTAAATGTGGCCATAATTGACATTCTGAAGATGTCCACATGGCCCTGGTCCACAGCAGAACTATGAGAAAATGTACTGGATAAGGAAGCGAGCATGTCGAATGACCTCACATTCCCAAAACACAAACACAACGATTGGATCTCCCAAATTCCTGATGAAGTACCGCATTTCATAGGTTATGCATTTCATCAGTTCGTGAACACTCTAGCTCATTGTACAGGCCCTTTGAGACTTGATGGTTTTCCTCTTCCTATCCGAATTCCCCTTATTTTAATAAACCAATTTTCTTAGTTAATATAATTTTCGTTTCAAAGTAAGTTATCTTATATGACTAGTGCTCCCTCGTCGCTCGACGCATTAGGTCAAGCCTCCACTGTACACAGTCGTCCCCTTGTCCATGCACTCCCGTTTTCTTGGACAATCTCATGTTCTCCTCTCCACTGTCGTGTCCATTTTCTTTAATGTCTCCTTTCTCTACTGTCCCCGTCCTGGTGCCATTTTCCCTATTCCCCCCTTCCATGTGTGTCCCTCGTATACGTTATGGTTAGGGATATGGTTAGCTATTTAATACTTGATTATTGACACCCGTTACGATTGTAGTACTTCAACATTACATATAGACAGGGGACACTTAGAATTACTACCCATAACAGAGACACACCGAGACGGGCACATGACCTGGTCATAGACCTGGTACTAGACCTGGGTTACATAATATGGTAACATGAAAACCTACGTAGCGAACCTTGTGCCCATGTCAGCTCGGGTTGCCTAAACACGACATGCATACCTCCACCAAAAGGCACAAACCATTGCAGCACCGCTGTTACTGTAAGAGGGTTTCTGCCATCCTGTTGTCGTGCATCAATGACATCAACTAGAAAGCACTGGTACAGGCTTATCTCTCATCTACCGTTTCTCTCCAAAATCCTCGAAAAAGTTGTCCTTGTACAGCTTGAACGCCACTTAACTCAACATGATCTGTATGAAGTCCATCAATCCGCGTACAGACAAAATCATAGCACAGAAACAGCACTACTGTTATGTCACAGACAGTCTCCTTCGCTCAGCTGAGAACAAACTCGCATCACTTCTCACTTTACTCGACCTCAGTGCCGCGTTCGACACTATAGATCACAGCATTCTGCTGCAGAGGTTGTCAGTGTCCTTTGGTGTCACTGGGACTGCTCTAGAATTGTTCAGGTCTTACCTGACTGGCAGAACGCAGTCTGTGTCCGATTGGCAGACGGTCTCCTCATCAGTGCCCCTAAAATTTGGCATCCCTCAGGGCTCCGTTTTAGGTCCCCTTCTTTTCTCCAGGTACATTCAACCCTTGTCTGAAGTCATAGAACAGTACAAAATCTTTCATGAGAAATTCGCGGATGACACTCAACTACTTGACGCAACCGAGGCTGTCGCTTTCCAAAATCTGATCTCCACTTTTGAGTCTTGCTTTCAGTCCATAAAATCTTGGATGCTCAGTAGCAAACTCAAATTAAATGATGAGAAGACTGAGGCAATAGCTGTTGGCTCGCGCTCAGTCTTGAACCACGTTAGCGTCGTGTCTGTGCAGGTTGGCACAAATACCATTCCCTTCAAAAACAGCGTGAAGGATCTGGGTGTCCATTTGGACAGTTCTTTGTCCATGGACACCCAGATCAGACACTTGTGCCGTTCCGCCTACCTCGCTCTGAGACAGATTGCTTCAATCCGTCCTTCACTCTCTGAAAAAGCCGCCACTCAACTAGTATGTTCGTTGGTCTTTTCTAAACTTGACTATTGGCAATGCAACTCTTGCCGGACTCCCTGCAGTTCAAATCAATCGTCTCCAAAGAATACAAAACAATGCAGCCAGACTCGTCCTGAGGAAATCTAAAATAACCCATGTCACACCCCTCTCTGATCAAACTACACTGGCTGCCAATTCATACTCGCATTGAGTACAAACTAGCAATCCAGAGCTTTCCGCCATTTTCAAAACACTTTGCCAACATACCTGTCCAACAATCTCATCACCTATCAACCATCCCGCACTCTCCGTTCTAGCAGCGAGAAACTCCTCAAAGTCCCCCGCATGAAACTTAAGTCCTTTGGTCACCGCTCTTTCAGCTATCAAGTACCCACCATCTGGAACTCGCTCCCCTTCTACCTCCGAACCGCTTTGTCCCTGTCTGCTTTCAAGTCTGGCCTTAAGACTCATCTGTTCAAAAAGTTCCTTTCCCCTTCATAATTTCAATTTCAATCTCACACACAAACCCCGTGCAAAGTGTTCCTCTGTGTGTGTGCACGTGCACGTGTTTTACATATCAGAACAAAAAAATGAGAATGAAAACTAACAAGAAAGAATGTAGACTATTCCCAATATTTCGGCTTTTGGCCTTGGACGCGGGACAGACAGTAGAACAAACTTGACGTAACAAATACAACACGTAACTTTTCTTGACGTCATTGTTGTGACACCACATTCTGTGTGTATAATTAGATTGTGTTGCAGTGTGCGTGTGTGTGTGTGTGTGTGTGTGTGTCTGTGTGTGTGTGTGTGTGTGTGTGTGTGTGTGTGTAGTGTGGGGGTGTGTGTGTGTACACGAGCGTGAACAATTCGTATTTTACTGTTTTGCTCAGTCTTTTTAATAAAATAAGGGTGAATAAAAATTTTAATGCCTTCCCTTTTTTTTTTTTTTTCTTGCTATTTGTCTGCTGAAAAGAATATCATACTTAGAATATATCCTCTATATTTTTATCTCTCTCTCTAAGCTTTGCATTTTGCTCTCGCAGTCTGTTTTGTTGTTGTTGCTGTTGTCTGTCTGTTTCTCTCACTTTACTGATACCAGATGCTTTGTAACAATAATTACACAGAAATATGTATTGACCACTTCCATGCGCATTCTAAAAGAATGCCCCGTCTGTTGTGTTCTCCAGAAGGTTAGCTTTCGTTTTTCTTTTCCCAATGTTATCTCCAGTTCTGTTTGTTCATTGTTATCTTTTTCCTTTTTTTCTTTTATTCTTCTTCTCTATCTTGTTTCTTGGTCTGCCTTATCCTGTCTGAGCCTCGTTGTTTCAACTGTAAAAGGCTCAACTATTATTGTATAGGTTTAATTCAATAGTGTGGTTACTGGGCAATGCATGTCCTTTATAAATGTTTGTTTGTTTTTGCTATGCGCACAAACTGCCCTATAAAACAATTTAAAAAAGAGAATTGAAAGCAAGCGGAGCCATGGTCGTCAAGGTATCCATTCAGGCAATAAAAAAAAAAACGTGGCATCAATTTTAATTTTTTTTTTTTTTTTTTTTAGGTATTTACTTTTATCAGTGACACACACAAACACATAATTTTTTTTCCAACAAAATACCCGTTTCTCCCATATGTGCTCCAAGTGGGACTGCATCTAATGCACCAGAATCACGGACCTAACTCTGTGACCAGAATCGGTTAGGCTTTGTAGCATCAGTTAGGCTTCAGTTAGGCTTTGTAGCATCAGTTAGGCTTCAGTTAGGCTTCGTAGCATCACAGGTAGGCTATCAGTTAGGCTTCGTAGCACCACTTAGGCTTCAATTAGGCTTTGTAGCATCAGTTAGGATTCAGTTAGGCTTTGTAGCACCAGTTAGGCTTCATTTAGGCTTCGTAGCATTAGTTAGGGTTCCGTTAGGCTTTGTAACATCAGTTAGGCTTCCGATAGGCTTCGTAGCACCAGTTAGGCTTCATTTAGGCTTCGTAGCATCAGTTAGGCTTCAGTTAGGCTTTGTAGCATCAGTTAGGCTTCAGTTAGGCTTTGTAGCACCAGTTAGGCTTCATTTAGGCTTCGTAGCATCAGTTAGGGTTCCGTTAGGCTTTGTAACATCAGTTAGGCTTCCGTTAGGCTTCGTAGCATCACAGGTAGGCAAATCAGCCACGTTGGGCAGTCTCAGGATCTCTGACAGACGTAGATGTGATTGTCTGAAGCCCCTCCCCAATATGTTACATGTCAATGCGATTTTGTGTTCTACAATCATAATTCGCTAAAGAAAAATAAACTATGCCTTACCGATTTTCGTGAATTGCCACCTTGATGTTGCATTTTAGGATTGCGCATGATCACATAACCAAAGACGCATTCGTTCCACAACATATCATTATAATGCTCTTTCCCCGTAATTCTACTCGCAATGCCCACACATCAAATAAGGATGATTGTTTGATTTATTTAAGTCTTTCTTTACTTGAAATTGTAACATGCATATGACGAAATGTGCCATTAACTCGTTTTTCGTTTGGAAGTGAGTATAATGTTCATCTAAAGGAAGTTTCAACCATAGTTGAAATTACAAATGAACTAGCCGCCATGGCGTCGTGGCGGATTACTGGCTGGGAGGTCACGGGTTCAAATCCCACCAGAGGCGAGGGTTTGTTCGGTCCTGAACCGACTACTACCCAGAGTGAGTGGCTATGGGCTCAATAGAAAGACTGAAACCACGCAATCGAGCTTCATCCACATGCGATTCTGAGAGTGTTGCTCTTATTTTATGACCACCACTGCAGGTGTCTGTAATTCTCGGGACTGGTTAACGCCGGGATATCATTATGAAAGGAAGCGTAGAATACAGCCCTGTCACGCAGTCTCAGGCCGATGCGGAACTCCATAGCATCATCATCATCATCATCATCATAGCCATCCACCTCATTTCCATCAATCATCAAAAAGAAAAATACACGGCTCAAATTATATGGCCCTGTACGTCCTGCTCTCATGGTGACCTCAGTTTTGATTACCAATCCAACATGCTCTTGTATTCCTCCAGAGAAACTGATTGCAAATGTATATGGCTAAAGGGGTTTACTACAACCAATGGTTTCCATACTACAATTGTTTGCTTTATGTAAATGGCCCGGGTCTTCACACTACAGTCACCAGAATAGCACTTCAAAATGCCTCCCACTGTATCTGCACAGTGATGCTGATCGTGAATATATATGGCTTAAAGTGGTCTACAGCCAACTGATTTCAAGCTATGGCCATTTGTTTTAGGGTTACAGTCTGTTTTGATCATTATAACGGCTTCAAGGTCAAATACATACAATGATTGAGGTCACGTGGCTTTTAAACGTCTCCAAGTGCATTCCTTAGGTCATTCTGATCAAGTATCTATATGGTTTTGTCGGTGTAAGCCCAATAGTGTCTGAACTACAGCAAGCGGTAAAAAAGAGAAGTTCACAAGTCAAGGTCAAGGTCATAACGATAATCAATACTTTGCACCACACATGACTTTAAGGTAGTCTGCCTACCTGCCAACTGTGAAAGATACAGCCAAAGCACCAATTTGACACCTCCAAGGTCTATGTCCTTGTTCTTGACTTTGACCTTGACTGGTACCCAATATTCTACAATTGTAAGTCCAATTATATTAAATATATGGCCTCAGAAATAAATTTTGTTTTTCAAGATTAAACTGCAAGGTCAAGGTCAACACGCTTAACTGTTTTTCTATGGGACCATTTCTGTCAGTTTATGGGCTACAGGGTGAACAAACATCTTACAGAAAAGTGTGTCTTCCTTGGTGGAGGTTTGCACTGGAGGTGCAAAATGTATATGATATCATCTAATTAACATGACGCACCCCAACACAAAATTGGAAGCGATTCTGTCTAATGGTATGTGAGTATGTGGTATGTGAGTTACAAGGCAAACATGTTTTACAGAAAAGTGAGTCTTCCTTGGCGGAGGTTTGCAACGGATCCGTTGGCATGATACATCACCACACACAATTTTACGATTCTGTGTACCGATTAATGAGCAGGGCAAACGTGCACACACACATGCGCACACGCACACACACACACATTTCACCACGACACACAACGCACACTGTGCACACGCACGCACACACACACACACACACACACACACACGCACACACACACACACACACACACACGCGCGCACACGCGCACGCGCGCACGCACACGCACACAGGCCACACACACACACACACACATACACACATACACACACACAGACACACACGCCAAACACACATGCACATTGTACACCCTATAGGTATAGATGGTGTTCACACAAACACAACACCCTACGTGGCACATGGCACACACTACAAACACACAATAAATGAATGCGCGGATGTTCGCAATCGTTCAGCATATTTATTAAAAACACGCATACAATTTTCGCAATCGAACTACAAACAAGGGCATCGCCGAGCGCATTTACATTATGCTCTTCACACACACAATTTTTGATCAAACACTTTCACTCCACAAGACTGCAGCCCTGCGGTCTATTTTTACCACTCCAATCATTACATACACACACAGTCGCCTCCTCTGGCTTTTCAATACGCCTGTAAACCAGAATGTTATCTCTGCACCATTTCGTAACTTTTTATATCTTTTGGAAAACATTTAAAACTATTTATCCTACTTATGCTCATCGAAAGAACACACCGCATACACACACACACTGTTGCAGTGTCTGTATTACGTATGTTTATTATTTTGTACACACACATAAGACATGTGCTCTGTTCAGTATACAATTCTTTCCATACCTAAGGACTGTAGATATGACAAACTGAAATGTTACTTTATGCCCAAGGGTTTTTTTTCTGTCTGTACACACTTTCTCTTTTGGAACATGTGCGACAATTTTGGACCGACAGACAGACAGACAGACCGACAAAGTGAGTTATAGGTTTTTTTGGCTTGTGCCACAAACAAAAAAACGTGGTCATTTGCTCCCATGCACGTATGTAGCGCGCATGGAGAGGACATGTTTTATAGCTCACAAAACTCAATGGAACTTTTCAAATTTCAATAAACACAAGACTAATTTCGCAAATTAAATTGAAAATGTATGCACATTTTAAAAGCACATAATTATTCGGTCGATTTTGACAGCAATTTGAAATTAGGTTTCGATTTTGAAATCAAACATTTCACTTATTGGGAAACAAACACTCAGTGTATAAAAACTACACATATGACACACGCAAAACTGCTATTAAAATACAGACAACTCAAGTGCATAAAATTATGGCATTCCAAACGTCAAACAACACATACCCACACGACACACAACACAAATGAGGCACTTTCACACATTCACACACACATAATTCATTCATCACTACACACATTCATTCTGTCACACACACAATTCATTCTGTAGGACAGAATTCATTCTGTAGGACATAATTCATTCTGTGGCACACACAATGCATTCTGTAGGACAGAATTTTCTGTGCACAAATTTATTCTGTGGGATACACACACATTTTGTGCGCAGAATGAATTCTATTGTCCCTATAGGAATAAATGTTGTGCACAAAATCATCCTCGTACAGCATAATTCTGAAAAACAGACATAAATTCTGTCCGGATTCGAATCGTTTCTGTCCTATAGACTATTTGAACTACAAACACAATTCATCTAAGCATGAGGCTCATGCTCTTCACATGACCACAAGTTGTGTGTGTGTGTGTGTCAAACACTTTCACTGTGCAAGACTGCAGCCTTGCGTGTCTATGTTTAGGAGGGGGGGGGGGCACTGCCAATCATTACATACACTGTAGCCGATTGTAGCTTTTCAATAATGTTTGACAACTCCCAGAATGCGTCTCTGCACCATTTGACAATGGCAGTAGATATATTTTTGGTCTTCCTGTCATCGATCGTACACCAAGAAATGTCAAAAAGGCCACGCAAGACTCATACTATTGTTAGCAGGTTTCGTATGTATGTAATTATTTTGTACGCTTTAAAATGAAAATTCAGTGCTCTGTTCAGGGGGGGGGTTGTACCTAAGGACTGTAGATATGACAACTGAAATGTTAAGACAGTATGCCCAAATATTTTTTTTCTGTACTTTTTTTCTAAGACTATGTGCGACAATTTTGGACCAACCGACCGACAGACCAACAATTTCAATAAAAAGTGAGTTCTAGGTTTGTGTTTGTGCCACAGAACTCATTCTATAGGTCATTTGCTTCCATACGATGTAGAATTTATTCTATGGATATGTTTTATTCTCAAAAACTCAATGCAACTCTTTCAAATTTCAATTCATTCTGTGGGATTTCGCAAATTAAATTCTGTATGCACGTAATGTAGCGCGTGGGACACATAATTCATTCTGTATCCCAAACTATAGATTTTGTGCACAAAATGAATTCAAATTTCAAATACAGAATGAATTTCACATTAAATTGAAAATGTATGCACATTTTAAATTCTGTCACATAATGAATTCTGTCCTATTTTGACAGCAGATTTGAAATTAGATTGCATTTTGAAATCAAACATTTCACTTATTGGGAAACAAACACTCAGTGTATAAAAACTACAGATATGAGCAACGCAAAACTGCTATTAAAATACAGACAACTCAAGTGCCTAGGCCTGAAAGTAAAACCCAATCCATTTCTGACACTGGGGGCTTCGTATCTTCGGCTTACGCGTGCATTGTAAGAAGACGGTTAAGTGTCCACCAAATGCCACCAAAAGCTGAATGTGTGGTATGGAGCAAATTTGCCAAATTATCCACACAACAACACACATAAATAAATGAAAAACACGGCAGTTTCAAGTATTAAACTGTTGTCAGCATACTGTTTTATATGTCAAAACTCTCCGCAATATGTCACTACATTGTTGTCAACTTCTTTTAATAACATGCATCATAAGCTTACATATAGGCAAACACATGCATTACAAACAAAATGGATTTCTCAGTGGATTCAAAGATTAAAACAAAAGACTGGAACAACAAACTTCACACATTATCAACCCCTTCAAATATGAACCTGAATCCACTGCAGCCTGACATGTCTGAGAGCACGCCCCCACCAAGTAGTGCTATTCAATTTCAATTGGTTTAGAAGCTTACAAATCTCCCAAACCATTAGTGAGCGAAAGGAAGTTGAAAAGTAGTACTGTTTACGTTCAATTCTAACATTCAAAACAAAACAAAAGTTGTCATAATTATTCCAATCGCCAAATGTTCAGATTACTTTGAAATAACTAGCGCAACGCCTAGTACTGGCAATGCACCGTACTGGTAACGCCTAGTAACGGTAACGCCAAATACTGGTAACGCTGAGTACAGCAAATTTGAAGCGATTCGGTTAAGAAACGGCGGAGTTAAAAGGCCCCGTTTCCCGTTGGCGCTGCTCTGAGAGTGACGCGCTCTCCCGATTCTCTTCCAATTTGCTGCCAGGCTTTGCCCGGGCCATAGCAAGCCTGACAGGAAATTTGAGGCGATTCGGTTAAGAAACGGCGGAGTTATTCGTGAGAAGGTAAAGCGGCGTATAGCGCGCGCGTTTCTGAAGCAATTCGCTTCCGGTTCTTCCTGCCAAATTGGAAGGCAATCGGCCCAGAAAAGCCGGAGATACGGGCGCCGAGAGGCCGGTGGATGCGCGTTTCGCGCATTTGCGAAACCGCGCAAATGACACGGCCGCCTCGGTTGCCGTTGCCATCGCCCCGTGAGGGCTCACAGCAAATTTGAAGCGAATCGGTCGAAAAACGGCGGAGTTATAAGGCCCGTTTCGTGTTTCAGACAGACAGAGACACACACACACACACACACACACACACACACACACACACACACACACACACACACACGGACAGTTGGCCTTTTACTATATGATGGGTAATTTATACAAGAAGGTCCATTTACAGTAGTCTCTATTTGTTTTTCGTTTGTGCGTTCTATTCTTTGACCGTTTTTATTAATTCTGAATGCTGTTTACAGACTGGAAAAGGGGAGCAGTAGTCTACCCATCGATTTGTTACTACAGGTAAGGTCGGGTGTTTTTTCCCCACAGAAGGTGCACGTTACATGCGGGTGTTCCAGTCATTGCTATGTACTGTTGGAACATATTAGATGACAGCAGTGAATCACAGTGTGATCAATTAAAAAATGTCTTCTTTTTATTTTGAAACAGCCATAAATCTTAGAGCCCATTCACTTCGTTGAAACAAATTGAGTGCATACGAGTACATAGACGCGCGTGCTTGCTCACAACGCATACAGACACACAATTAGGCTACACAGAGACATACATAAATTCAATTAT
>JAGGCT020003270.1:12500-14672 GCA_017654935.2 Phymorhynchus buccinoides | reverse complement strand
ACACTTTTACCCCCCCCCCCCCACCCCAACCCCGCCATCTTCCACTCCCACCCCTGCACATTCATACTAAGGTGCCATTACTTTATCGATTTCTGTTGCCTCGCTGCCCAACCAGGAGAAAAGGGCGATAACAAATAAAATGTCCGTCACAAGGTCACCGGGTCACGAGGTCAAGGAAACCGGAAACCAAAATGGCGGCCAGAGCCATCAGGGTCTAGTTTCTCTGGATAACGGTCGCCGCGCGAATAACGCTTACGCCAAAAAGGGGCCTAAGAAACACTTTAGAAAACGTTTGCGGAAGAATATTAAAAGATCTTCTTCTTCACTGTACGTGGCCACAATCAACACTTTGATTATTATGCCACGGAACCGGGGAGGTTCAAGACCACTTTTGCCGGAAGAAAGGCGATCTTGTCTGATTGGTATTTTTATTTATTTATTATTTTTACCAAACTTTAATGGACCTTATGTCAACAACAAGAAATGTATTCACCTAATCATGCTAGTCACGTAATAGTTCGCCAAAAGACACCTTGGGAGTAGCCTCAAAACGTTCTTGGCAAACGTCGGCGAAAGAGGGTGTTTCTATAGGGTAAGACGGGGTATAAAAGCCCATGGGCGGGTAAGAAGCCCATGCCAATTATCTCATGAAATGAAGCAAATTTCAGTCACATTTTCCCCATGAGACGAGTGTTAATGTTTAGCATTCGTCTCATGGGCAAATTTGACTGACATTTTCTTTATTTCATGAGATAATTGCCATGGGTTTCTTACCCGCCCATGGGCTTTTTACCCCGTCTTCCCCTAGTACCGTTTTTGCCGATTTTCCGTTCACGCCGATTTGCGCTCACGCTACGTAACGTTAGCCCTTGTGAAACAAAGAAATATGACCCAGGCGGTGGCCCAGATACGATTAGTGAGTTTTGGCAGAGGGGAGATAGAGTGAGAGAAAGACATAGGAAGGGGGGGGGGGGGTGAGCTAACCTTTACGTGGGTGATGGTGATGGTGGCATAGTCTTACAAAAATCGCGTAAATATAATTGGGTTACGTAAGCTATAAAAATGTTGTCCTTTCTTAATTTGGTCAGTCAAAAGCGATATTATTCTATCGATGTATCGCTTTCTTGATTGTGTTACAAAAGCGAAGGAGCCTAGTCTAGTCTAATGTTCTCAGTCTGTCGTGATTTTGCGAAAATGACGAGAGACTTACTATTGATTTACATTACAGGGAGAATGGACAGAAACTAGAACACAGAAGAAGGGGCAAAGTGTTGTGTGTGAACATAATTATTCAAGATATTAAGTCTTTGGGGCTCTTGATTTAACCCTTTCACCGCCATCCATATTTCAGCCAAAAATTTCCATTAACTTTACCTGGGTAGAGAACAAAATCCATCTGCAGTATTGGGGATTCTTCTGTGACATATATAAAATAAGGTCTATCCTTACTTCCCCAAACTAAGACGAAAGGGTCTTTGGATAATTGACCCTAATTGGATGCCTTTTAGTGACATAGGTGTTAAATCACTGTGGTGCTAAAATGCGACTTTGGCGGTGAAAGGGTTAAAGGTGATTTGTTTATAATTTCACATTTCTCTCTGTCTTGGTTACCGTTTTCTGTGTTGGGTTATCGTTATATTTGGCCCTTTGCTCAAATTTATTTATTTATTTATTAAGACAACTTTTATACGCGCCTAATCTTTAAGCTCTAAGCGCTTTACAGAAATCACTAAAATGAATAGTAAACGCAATGAACAAAAAGTACGCATCAAAACATTGACCAACAACCCCCTTCCCTGATCCCTCAGTCAATTTCCCAATCACGCCCAAATAATGAATGACATAATCTACAGTACACTTTCGCAACCAACTTGAAACACTCACACTGATGGACACTTAAAGACGCCCAGGCCACACTATTAACAAATCACACCCACACCCACACTTATAATGATAGAGAGAGAAAAAGAGAACGAGAGAGAGAGAAAGGAGAAAAGAGACAGACTACAGACAGACAGACAGACAGACAGACAGAGAAAAGACAGAGACGGAGACACAGAGCCAGACAGAGGGACAGACAGAGAAAGAGACAAGAGAGAGACACACAAACAGAGACAGAGATATATAGGACTGAAATACAGTTGCATGCATCATAAAAAAAAAAGGCTGATG
>JAGGCT020003270.1:2500-5000 GCA_017654935.2 Phymorhynchus buccinoides | reverse complement strand
TGTCTGCCTGTTTGTCTGTCTGTCTGTCTTTTTCTGTCTGTCTGTCTGCTGTTTGTCTGTCTGTCTGTCTGTCTGTCTGCCTGTTTGTTCTGTCTGCCTGTCTGTCTGTCTGTCTGCCTGTTTGTCTGTCTGTTTGTCTGTCTGCCTGTCTGTTTTTCTGTCTGCCTGCCTGTCTTTATGTCTGTCTGTATGTCTGCCTGTTTGTCTGTCTGTTTGTCTGTCTGCCTGTCTGTTTTTCTGTCTGCCTGCCTGTCTTTCTGTCTGTCTGTCTGTCTGCCTGTTTGTTTACTATTCCTGTTTTTCTGTCTGTCTCTCTGACCATTGCTTGCCTTCCTTCCTTCCATCCTTCCTTTCTTCCTTCTTTCCTTCCTTCTATTCTTTCCTTCTTTCTTTTTTTTGGATTCGATTCCTTCCTTTCGTCCTTCCTTTCGTCCTTCCTTTCGTCCTTCTAATTGTTTCCTTGTCTTTCTTTTCTTTTGAAGATGGCAGACGACGGAGAAACGAGCGGAGACCCGAACACCGAGCTCTCCGATGTTCATCTTTCAGAATAAACTAGTAGGACGTGGGACCTGGGACAACAAACAAAAAAGAAGGGGGAAAAAAAAGGGAGAACATTCCTACACCACCAATCTTCCAACCCCAACTTCCTATCTCATCCTCCCTCCCCCCCCCCCCCCCCCACCCCACCCCCACTCTCCCCTCATCTTTGATCCTGCCAACCCCTATACTGTGCCATGGATGCAATCGTGCCTTGTGTCGTCATCGTCCTCGTGGTCACGATGATGACGTGGAACTGGATGATGACGTCGGCGGAGGATCATCACCGGGCCTGCGAGATCCACCCGCCTTTCCAGACTAAAGAACGCTCCACAGACTTTTTAGCAAGTGAGTGTATACATATAGGGTAAGTCTTCTTACCCGCCTATGGGCTTTTTACCCCGTCTTCCCCTAGTAAAGGACCTGCTACACACGTACTACGATTCGGATCTGAATGCGATACTAAATGCGATGATAAAGAACATAATGTGCATAATGATGCATACTGTCGTGTAAATAGTGTGTACATATATAAAGTGTACATAACGTTTTACCCAGTTTTATTTAAAGGCTGTAGAAGAGTTTTGTAATAAAGTTTTGGTTTTAACCCTTTCACCGCCAGACATATTTCAGCCAAAATATTCCATCAACTTTACCTGGGTAGAGAACAAAATCCATCTGCAGTATTGGGGATTCTTCTGTGACATATATAAAATAAGGGTCTATCCTTACTTCCCAAAACTAAGACAATAGGGTCTGTGGATACTAGACCCCAATTTGATGCCTTTTAGTGACATATGTGTTAAATTACTGTGGTGCTAAAATGCGACTTTGGCGGTGAAAGGGTTAACCCCATAGTCCTAAAGTTTTAACTTTTAAGTAATAGCGTCCATGCATTGGTGACAATACTGTAGAGAGCGGTAGATAACAATTTTAGCAATAATGTTTTACTAATTACCATACATGTTACTCGTCGCAACCACTTTTAACAGCAGCAGTACTAAAGTCCCATTCATTGTTACTAATATACACAAATAAAAAAGTTAAGCACCCCTTAGCTATTACAAGGCTACCATTATTCCGTTATAAGCAGGGTTGAAGCAGTCATCCAGGCACAGGGAGGAAACACACGCTACTGAACTTTGATTTGCCACAAATGAGTTTTGGACACTCCTCATGACGTTTTCCCACAATAATTAACTTTTCAGATAGCCATATGAAATTGTTACATTGATAATTAAACATGGTATTTTTTTAATTTGAACATGACAACCCTTTTTGTTTCAGAACTTATCAGAATGCATTTGTAAAAACATACATTAAATTATGCGTTTTCTTATAGTCAGATAGTCAAACTTTCATTTACCAATCAATGTTGTTTCATTCTTTATTGATTATTTGCAATAAATCTCGATTTCATCTCATCTACAGCAAAAAATGAATCTGGCGGTGGGGTGCTTAACTTTCTTCTTTGTGCATAGATATCCATAATATCATACTTTAATTAACACACACCTCATCAATATTAACTCAGATTCATTCTTATTGCCCCCTCCCCATTTCTTTTTCTTCCCCATCACCGCCATCACCCCCATCACCCATATTAACAAATGTACCAGCCCTTTCGCCGCCAGGCAATTTTAAAATAAATAAACATGCCATTAAACTTAACTGGGTAGAGAAGAACAGAACAGTATATGCAATATTGGGAGTTAGTCTGTGACATGTTAAAATTAGGCCTATCCTTGCCTCCCAAAATTAAGAAAATAGGGTCTTTGGATAACAGGCCCTGATTTGATGCCTTTTAGTGACATGGGTGTTAAATCACTTGTGGTGCAAAAATGCGACATTGGCGGTGAAAGTATTAAAGAGAGGTCGGAGGACGTAAAATCTAATTCAGATCTGATCTGGAAGAACTGTGCTTGTAACTTTTCACTAATCTGTCACTCTCTTTAACTCTGCC
>JAGGCT020003269.1:5000-14675 GCA_017654935.2 Phymorhynchus buccinoides | reverse complement strand
TTTACAGGCGTGTGTGTTTGTGTGTGTGCCTTCTAGAGACTGATGTTCACGGGAAACAGCATGAATTCTTACGGGCTGGGCAAAGCGCTGGAGAAAGTGACCAGTCTGAGGCAACTGAACGTGCAGGCCAACGGTCTGACCGAGGTGAACCAGTCCACTCTGCCCTATGAGTTCAGAAAGAACGTCCAATGGCTGGACATGTCCCATAACCCCTTTGCCTGCACCTGCAAACTCATGTGGTTTCGAAAGTGAGAATATTCTGCCTTGGATTTCGCTAGTCATGTTTTGACTGATAAGTGTGTTTTGTTGTTGTTGTTTTTTCTGTTGCTGTAGCAAGAAAAGACGGCATGATTGTGATACTTCTGACTCAGACTCTGAGAATGAAGTAAGATCCTCCAGTGGATTTTGGTCGAGCTGGCTGGTTATGGAGGGCGTGGATGAGAACCGCCCTCTCTCCGGATTGAGCCCATTTGCAATTGCTAAAGGCGTTACGGGTCTCTCCGGTGAACCCAAAAGCATGAAGCGTCTCCGGAACGGTTCTTTCCTCATCGAATGTGCAAACCAAAAACACTCAGAGCTTCTGTTAAAATCAACGATTCTGATCGATAGGCCTACTAAGGTGACATCATACAAGACTCTGAACTCCAGCAAGGGTGTGATACGATGCAGAGACCATAGAGGTGCATCAGAGGCAGAAATCAAGAAGGAGTTGGCATCCCAGGGTGTGACCCATGTCTACCGGGTTCTTGCGCGCAAAGGCCAAGACCGAGTGCCAACAGACACTTTTTTCCTTACCTTTTGTACAACGACTCTACCTGTGTGCATCAAAGTAGGTTATCTGCGGGTACCTGTCTCCTTATATGTGCCATCGCCTCTCAGGTGCTTTAAGTGCCAGAAATATGGACATATCAAGGATCGATGTAAGGAGGAGGAAGTTTGTGGAACTTGCGCCAAGCAGGTTCACATCGCGAAAAAATGCCCGAGTGGTGTTTTGGAGACCGTCGACAACAAGTGTACGGTCCCACCAACGACTTCGAGCCAGATCCAAATACATCAATAAACAGAGCAAGTGCCAATCTTGGAGAATCTTTTGTTCCAGTCTCACCTCGAAAACTTCCAAGAAAAAGTCTGGCAAGGGATTAAAAAAATAAAAGGCAAGAACACCTGCCCTACCATCCATCATCTCAAACTGTCAGACACCCTCATAACGGATAAACAAGCGGTGGCTACTTTATTTGGCCTCAACCATAGAACCAAATTCATCCTCTGCCCAAGAATCTGCTTCATTTCTCAAAACCAAAACTCAAAAAGAAAAAAATAACTGCAACTTCACCACCAATGCAGAAGAAAATTACAATGTGCCCTTCAACTTCTCCGAACTCAAATCAGCTTTACAAACCTTTCATGATTCTTCTCCCGGTCTTGATCAAATCCATTATCAACTGTTGAAACACCTCCCGGAAAGCTGCTTAGAAATCCTACTGAAAGTATATAACCACATCTGGATGACTGGGTCTTTTCCGCCTTCCTGGAGGAAAGCCTTGATCGTCCCCATCCCCAAACCAGGAAAAGATTTATCCAACCCTTCTAACTATCGCCCTATAGCCCTCACCAGCTGTGTCTGCAAAGTTCTGGAAAAGATGGTCAACGCCCAATTAATGTGGAAACTGGAAACGGACGGCCTTATTGCAAATGAACAATGCGGGTTCCGGAAATACCACTCCACTGTCGACCATCTTGTCCGCCTGGAATCAACCATCCGAAACGCTTTCCTAAACAAACAACACGTCGTCGCCGTCTTCTTCGACTTAGAAAAGGCGTACAACACTACATAGAAATTTGGCATACTCTCTGATCTTCATAAACTTGGTTTTCGTGGTCAATTGCCAATCTTCATCGAAAATGTTCTCGCACAAAGATCTTTTCAAGTCCGTGTTGGCACCACTCTGTCGGACATCCATGAACAGGAGATGGGTGTTCCTCAGGGCAGCATTTTATCTCCTGCCTTATTCAGCATCAATATTAACGAAATAGTAAACCCTGTTCGTCAAGGATCAGACAGTTCACTGTTTGTCGATGATTTTGGTCTCTATGCCACTGGCAAAATGTACCCTGGCGTCCTGCACCAGATCCAGCTGTGCGTGAACCGAATCCAGCAGTGGGCGGATGACAATGGCTTCAAATTTTCTTCTACCAAAACCTAAAACATACACTTCCATAATTTCAGAACCTTTTTCCCAGAACCGGAAATTTACATCAGAAAATCGAAAATTCCTGCTGTCACCGAGGCTAATTTTCTGGGAGTGATCTTTGATCAAAAACTGAATTTTCGTGCCCACATCCAAAACCTGAAAACGTCCTGCCTCAAGGCCATGAACATCCTTCGTGTGGTAGCCCACATGGACTGGGGCGCTCACAAGAAAACTCTTCTCCATCTGTATAGAGCACTGATCCGGTCCAAGTTGGATTATCTATGGAGCGGCAAGACCCTCGTACCTGAAAGTTTTGGATCCACTCCATCATCAGGGCCTGCGCCTTTGTCTTGGTGCTTTTCGCACGACACCTGTTCACAGTCTATATGCAGAAGCAAACGAACCATCTCTTTCCCACTGGAGACTCAAGCTATCCATGAACTATTATCTACAGCTCTATTCTGAACCAAACAATCCTGCTTACGAGTGTGTCATGAATCCCCCCTTTCAGAAAAAGTACAAGGATAACCCTGCCTGTATTCCACCTCTGGGCGTTCGTGTCCTCCCTCACCTGGAAGAGGCAGGCATTGACATTGGAGTGATATCAGACTGTTCCAAATTTCCAGAAAAGCCGCAATGGACGCTATCGTCCCCTGAAATCAAATTCGACCTTGCTTCTTTTCGGAAAAACTCCAGCAGTTCTTGAGCCTACAAACAGATGTTTTCCGAAATGTGTTCCAAACTTCCCAACTATAAAAAGGTTTTCACTGACGGTTCCAAATCTGAAGAAGGCGTCGCCTCTGCTGCGTACATTCCTTCGTCCGGACTAAGTTCTTCTAAACATATCCCGAATGAAAGCTCTGTATACACAGCTGAACTCACTGCCCTTGTCCTTGCTCTGAAAATGATCCGAGAGTCTGATGAGGAAAAGTTTCTGATTTGCACAGACTCTCTTTCTGCATTGGAAGCCATTTCGGCTCGAAACCTTAACCATCCTGATCTTATAACTTTTTTTGATATCTTCACCAGCTTGAAATCTAAAGGGTATGACATTTGTCTGGCATGGGTCCCTGGTCACGTTGGTATCCGGGGGAATGAGGAGGTAGACCGCCTGGCCAGGAACGCCGTGAAAGACCGTCCAGACATATGTCTCATTCCATCTTCCGACATGAAATCAAAGGTCGCAACTCACGTTTTCCGTCTGTGGCAGGAGGAGTGGAACCTGCAGAAGGATAATAAACTCCACTCTGTACGTCCAAACTTGAAGGAACATCTTCCTCGGGCTGGTGGCGGCTGGGAGGAAGAAACTGTCTTGGGTCGGTTACACACGGGACACTCACACTTTACGCATGCGTTTCTGTTGAAGGGAGAAGACCCTCCCTACTGTGTGCCGTGCGACGCTCGTGTCTCAATCTCAATCGAACACATTCTCCTTGATTGTTGGGACCTCTATGACACCAGAAGAAAATACTACACGGCAGAATCAATGAAGGTGCTTTTCCGTGATGTGCTGCCAGACATGATTTTTAATTTTTTAAAAGATGTGAATATTTTTAATAAGGTATAAAAAGTCGTGTTAAGTTTTAAAACATCAATTGTAAGCTTTTAACTGTGTAAGGTTTTTATACACAACATTTTAATCCCTTTTTTATGTTCTGTTTCCAATCTTTACGTTTTTAATTGTATATTTTAACTGTGATATCACGTGGTCGGATTTTAAACGTGGTGACAGCCCTGAAATGGCCATAGCAGTCGACGGGGCTATACACAACATCAACATCAACATCAACAACACCATTGGTCGTTGCTGATATTTCTTTACGCTTAAAGGGATGAGTTTTTGTAAGAAACATGTCGAGATCACCAGGAAAAGAAACCATCAAATTGGCGATTCCGCCTTGGCGGAGGTGCTGGAAGTGAAATTATTTCACCCAAAGAGAAGGCGTGTATGGCCGCCAAATCGTTTGCACAAAATTTTCGCAATACAAGCATTTTTATTTTGTTATCATTATTTTTAATGTCATACTGATTATCTAAAGGAGTTTTGCTCACAACAAAGGAAATAGCTCCTTTTTTTTTTTACTGCACTACAAAGAAAGAAAACGCTTCAACCAGAATGAGTGACCTCCACCCACCCTATCCAAAATGGCTACTCTCTCCGGCATCTCCGCCAAGGAGGAATCGCCGTTTTGACGGTTTAATTTCCAGGAAACCAGAGCAAAGTGAGTGTTCCCATCCTTGAAAAGGCTGTCTTTCTGGTGAATCTCGACGTGTTTCTTGCAAAATCTCATTCGCCAGGGTCCACCTTTAAGTGTTATTCGTTCTTCCATTATTGGTCAATACATATAGGCCTCGTGTACAGCGGGAGTGAGAACCACGTGATGAGTGAGTATTGACAGTAATAGAAAAACACCATGGTACAACTTAGTCTTCTATGTACAGCTGTGACAATAGTTCCAGATGAGCAAAGGAACAGCATTGGGGGATGTATGCTGCGACACATCTCTAAACGAAACATTCGCATGCAACAGAACACCGGCTAACCTTGATGGCAAAAGGATACCTGCTGTTGGTTACATGCCATAGTGATAATGATGATCATGATGATGATCATGATGATGATGACGATGAGGAGGAGGAGAAGGAAGAGGAGGGGGGGGGGGGAAGAGGAGGGGGAAAAAGAGGAGGAGGAGGACGATGACGATGATGATGATGATCATGACGACAACGACGATTTATTTTTTCAGCTGGGTAGACGATACCGGTACCGTTGGCATCTGAGGTACTACATATACCGATTGAGGCGCCGCCATCAGTACTTACAGGTACTGGAGAGTTAATAGACTATAATCATAATGCCACCCCAGCATCAAGAAAGGGACATTAAGTCTTTATGAGACAACAACAGTCCACTTAAAATATTCAGACAATTATCTTTCAAATGATATAAGAATCATTCTTGCAACGTTTGTTGTTTTTTTTCATTCCAGGGTTATGAGCATTTAAAGTTGGTAGAGTGACTGTCGGCCATTTTGAGAAATCACAGTCTAAAGATTTAGCCTAGCTGAAGCAAATGCATCAACCTACTCATTTCAAAGCACTTTTTGGAGTATTTCTTTTTTTCTTTATTTAGAGACCATAAAAAAGATGATCCTTTATAAATACGAAATACGAGGTGTTAGAGAGTACGAGCATACCCATAACTCGAAATTGATCAAACAAAAATGACTTGAAACTATCCCAGCGACTTAATGTCACTTTCGTGGTGCTGGGTCACAAATACACTCTAATCAGTTTTATCAGATTTTTGTGGGATCATAATTTTAAACTTGTGTAGCGTTAATCGAGTACAATAAGCTTAAGCTTATAAAAACGACAACTAACATTCAGGTACTGACTCATCAAAACAATTACAGTAATTATTATAATTATTGAAAGCAGTTAATGAGGTTTGGAATAATATGCGCATGGCAATATTATGCGCTCTGATTCTTTTTTTTCATCATACACCAACATATTAAAATATAAAACAAACTTGTATTAAACCTCATTAATACAAAATATATATATATATATATATATAGATCCTTTTATCCTTAATTTGGATACCATCTCAGTAGTTAGCCCTCCCTAGTCATGTCTATTAGGTTTTGAAATTAAAATTTCAGAACATTATTATTTTGTTCATTTTACATAAGATTTTCAAAGATTTTTACTATTTCTGGTTTAACTTTTGTGCTGGTTTGCTTTTATTATGGATTTTCGATTTGATGCAGAGAGGACACCATTCTCTTGTAGAATGTCTTTTTTGCTCAGGTTGGCATCCACTGGACAGTCAAATTGCAGGCCGATCATGCAAACTGATGAGACCTTCTCTTAGGTCGAAACAGCTGTCTTTGTATAAGGCACTGTCCCTCCCCCATTGGGAGAAAAAAGTAAATCAGCACAATTTATATATTATTCTTTCTTTTTTCTTTTTTTTTGTGTGTGAACACGAAACATTACTCAAAGTTAACGTTAACTGGTTTTGTTTCAGTCCTTCAGAGTAGGGGTACGGAGCTGGCTATTCACTGAGATTTTTCTTTCATGCTATTTTTATCCTTAATTTGGATACCATCTCAGTAGTTAGCCCTCCCTAGTCATGTCTATTAGGTTTTGAAATTAAAATTTCAGAACATTATTATTTTGTTCATTTGACATAAGATTTTCAAAGATTTTTTACTATTTCTGGTTTAACTTTGTGCTGGTTTGCTTTTATTATGGATTTTCGATTTGATGCAGAGAGGACACCATTATCTTGTAGAATGTCTTTTTTGCTCAGGTTGGCATCCACTGGACAGTCAAATTGCAGGCCGATCATGCAAACTGATGAGACCTTCTCTTAGGTCGAAACAGCTGTCTTTGCATAAGGCACTGTCCCTCCCCCATTGGGAGAAAAAGTAAATCAGCACAATTTATATTTTTTTAATTTTTTTGAACACGGAACATTACTCAAAGTTAACGTTAACTGGTTTTGTTTCTGAGGTTCACAAATAAAGACATTGGACACAGAAAAGCTTTATCAAAGCAAACTATATATATATATATATATATATATATATATATATATATATATATATATATATATATATATATAAAGTTAAGACGCTCTTGAAAACAGTTGGACGAATGTCATGTTTGAAGAGGAGATCGTAGATTTTAACGACGACGACGACGACGACGACGAAGAAGAAGAAGAAGAAGAAGAAAAGAAGAAGAAGAAGAAGAACAAGAACAAGAACAACAACAACATGAAGAAGAAGAATCTGGAAACGCGAACTGTTTCCTATAAATAATATAATGAATAATATTTATTTGATTTCTGAGTATCACGTATAGGTCTAATAGTCAAAGATTCGCCTGCTAATAGGAATTGTTCGGAAATAATTAAGGGGAGTAATTTTATGGTGTGGGAGTGATCTTGCCTAATTCAATCGGTCAAACAGGGGAAGTCAGTCTTCCATCAGCTCTCGTAGCATATTGGCTCCTGTGTTTGAGCAGACATACAGCACTTACAACAATGTGCGTTATTCTAAAACAAAAAATGTCATTTATATTTTTACGTCACATTTTGCAAGTTGTATCAGTTTGTGGCTACTGGCAACCCCTAATTTTTATATTTAAAAAAATGCTTCAAGTCGCTGACTCTCATCCTGCGGTTTCAAACTTCGACGCCTTTGTTGCATTGTTGCTATGGCCTTTGGCCGAGCAATGGAGGTAAACAACTTTAATTTTCACGAAGTGCTCTCCCCTAGTTTTTTTTTCTTCCGAAAATCGTCTATTGGTACACGGCCGTGTCTTCAGGTTCCCGGAGCTTTACTGGACAGAGGTGGTGGTGGGGAGCAGGCCCAGCTGTTCCACTTTGACTTGTACCTGGCCCACAGCTCCAAGGACGTGGACTGGGTGGTGGGGCACCTGCTGCCCATCCTGGAGGGCGAGGAGCATCGCCTCAAGGTCTTCCTGGAGGAGAGAGACAGCGTGCCCGGGACTGTGCTGGTCGACAATATCACTAGGTGAACAACGCATGGATGTAGGTAGCCTTGTAATGCTTGGGTTCGTCGCTTCTTTGTTTCAATGAAGAAGTTACGATTTGTTGTTGTTGTCATCTCTGTGGAAATTTTGAAATAACATGTCTCGAAGGAGGCGAGAGACAGCGTACCAGTGACTGTGCTGGTCGACATCATTGCAAGGTGAGATACTCGGTATGCCGTAGTAGTAGTAGTAGTTCATTGTTCTTTGTCCTCATAAAGGGTACCCCCCCCCCCCCCCCGACCTACCCCCGTGGGGATTCCGGGGTGGTCTTCTGTATAAATAGTCAAGGAGGAGAGAGACAGCGTGCTGGTCAACAACATGATCATCGATAGGTGAGATACGCATAGTATGTCGTTTTAATATTAATGATAAAGAAAAGCATAGTCCACTTACTATAATTGTTCCCTCTATCCCTTGCGCTTAGGAAGGCTACGCGTGTCACTGTTATAGTGCTGAAAGATCACATGAAGGTCATTACGGAAGGGGGGGGGGGGGGGCATACCAAGGGACTGTGCAAGTTGGCAACCTCTCCAAGTAAATGTAAGGCCGAGTACACATATATGCGGAGATTCCGTGCGCAAACCCGTGTGCCATCCCTAAATAAGTAAAAGAAAGAAGGAGACAAGATTTGCGCACGTGTCCGAATTTCCCCCTAATCCATAAATGTTTACCCTTCTTTATTTCACTTACTTCTGGGTGTCCGTACGGTACTTACACCTCTAATGTGTACACAGCCTAAGGATGTAATTGCTGGGTTGGTTGGTGTATGTTAGTAAATGCTAAATAGTTATGTCATTGTCCTGCTCTTCAAGCATCATCAGATAGTTATATTTCTGTCGGAACAGAAACAGTTTTTCGAGAAATGTGATAACTGACAATATTGCACAAATGCATGAAAGATAAAATGTAGGTTATGAAAACCTTGGCCAATGATGCGCAATCCTGCACTTATTTCTGAGCAAACGTCTTACAGTTTCCAAATCTTAAACTTAAACAACATTCATGCATTTGATAAAATAAAAAAACTTAGGCTAGAATTACTCTGTGTGTGCATTTTATGAACGAACACCAGCGAAACCTCATCCCAATGTATTGAATTCTAACAAATGTGACCTTCCACATTGGTGGTTATGGGGCACAACTTGATTCCTACTGCTATGATGACGTCCTGCTGATGGGAATGGGTTTAAAGTAAGTTTGTTGGACATGCTGCATATACCATTTTAATTACCTTTCACCGCCAACGTGGAATTTTAGCACCACATTGATTTAACACACCATGTCACTAAAAAGGCATCAAATCAGGGCCTGTTTGTCCAAAGACCATATTTTCTTAATTTTGGGAGGTAAGGATAGGCCTAATGCTATACATGTCACAGAGGAAATCGCAATATTGCAGATATTTTATTTTCTCTACACAGTTAAGTTTAATGGTATTTTGTGGCTAGAAACATGGCTGGCTGACTGGGTTTTAAGTGTAGCGAAAGCGTTCTTTCTTGAATGTTGTCTCCCAGTTTCTGGCATTTACAACTATCAGTGTTTCCCTTCTACGGAAACAAAAAGTGTTGTGCTCACCTGTTGAATATTTCTACCACCTCCCGTGGTCTTCTTCAGCAGTCTGAGGCTCTGGTGTAGTTGGCAGTCGGATTTTGTTTTTTGTTTTTTGCTTATACATAATGTAGTTAGTATTTATACCATGTGGGTAGAGCTTATTCATCGTGTTATTTTTGTTTTTTCCCCTCCTCATTGTAAATATATTTTTGTTCTTTATAACTATTATGAACTGTGTTTCTATCTTTTCATATATAATCTGTGTTTATGTACAATGCTTGTGTGTGTATGTGTGTGTGTGTGTGTGTTATGTGCGTGTTTTATAGTGTTTTAGCCCTCAATGTTAATGTACAGCGCTCTG